>CM056834.1:17485000-17722500 GCA_029853015.1 Chelidonichthys spinosus | reverse complement strand
CTGTGTTGTTGTACAGACAGAGAAGAAGCATGTTGCCTTGTTAAGGTTCTTGACCTTCTCGTATTCTCCTCTCCAGCTTCCTGCGGTCCACCTCAGAGTTCTTATTTCAGGATATTTTATATCTCTCACTGCCTGGGCCCCTCAGATGGAAATCACAGTGGACAAGTCTTTATTTTGCTAACTGATGAAAAAGCCTCAACAGGATACTTAAATGATCAATATGTGGTGAAGATACCCAGAGAGAATGTGGACGCATGGAGGCGAGAGGCGGATTAGAACGAAGTGGGGAGGAAGGGAGAGTGAGAATGATGTAGTGGTGTTTCTGATGAAGGCCCATGAGATACATATTGAGAGAGTGTGAAATGGAAGTGGTATCAGAGAGAAACGGAGAGACAGGCATGAAAAAGGGATGAGGGTTTGAGCAGACCTTGTGCCTGGTGTTGGAAGTGGAGCCAGTCAAAGCAGTGAGTCACATGTGACCCTGAGAGTAGAAATAACAGCACAGGGATCCCTGGACTTCCACGGCAGCTGATGTGGTCACCTTGTTTTCTCTGGTGAGGTTTCTTAAAAGGATTTAGGGGAAACTCTTCCCGGCCTATGAACTGTGGTGTTGAGAGTGATGCGTGCAACAAGGCATATTGTCAGAAGATATTTGCATGCCTTTCTGATGGAGAGGTGTCACTTTTACAGCACTCTGAGGACCATGTAGCTTCTTACATGAACCACACTTCATCAGGTACATAATGTGGTATTATAGCATTTTGGGCCTGTCTTTTAAAGTACCACATAGGTCACAACCAAGATGTATCTATAAGCGCTGTCATTTCCTCAAAATGTTGATTTGCTCAATTCTTTGCTTTATTATGAATCACCTGCAAAACTAAGGACACGATGACAGGAAAGAGCCTTAGCTTAGTGCTAATTAGCTAATGTTAGCGCTGTGATGAGCTGAAATGATGAACATGGTAAACATTATACTGCGCTTGCTTAGCATTGCCATGTTAACGATTTGTTAGCATGTTTGCATCCCGATAGCATTAGGTTAAAGGTTTGTGTGCAGCAGTGAATTAGGTAGCGTAGCGGGTTTTCTTTTAATCACAGGGTTGGCGACTCCCCCCTGAAGTTTAAGTTTTACAGTCTAACCCTTAGACTAAGACTATAATCACAAGCCATATTAATGCATTCATCATCACCTTGTGAATTTAACACAAACACAAAGAAACTGAAAGGCTGAGCAGGACATAAACATTTACTACATCTGAATCAAGCAGAGACATGAGAGTATGAGAGTTATCATGTGAGCCCCTACAACCGATCCATTACCCTAAATGTAATGATTAATTAACCACTACTAATGTTTCATTCTAAACAATAAACTTGATTGGCGAATTACAACTTTAGAACAATACATCCGTTTTTGTGACCAGAAGACTATTCATATCATTCAGCAGCACACTCATAAATGCTCCAAGGAAAACTCCCACACAACAGATACAAAAATAAAGTTTACTACTGTTTACTGTTATTTCATATTAAAGACAAGCCTACTCTGTAGCAGCGGCTTCAAAGTAAATGCTGCATTTGTTCCGTATATTCAACTGAATTTACTTCAGTTTGGTCCTCCTGTTTCTAGTTGACCTTGACATTCCCTGGCGTGCACTGCCTGACTGTAATAGTCGAAATGAGATATATTTCACATTCCTACCACTGGGTGATAAGCTAATAAGGGCTTCCTGGCAGTGCAGCATATTAAACAATGTGAGTGCCAACAGTGTGTTTCAGAATCACGGCTTATCAGGCAAAAGGCAGAAACACAGAGAGAAAGAGATTGCGTAACTGAAGTAGATAGAAGATGATGTTGCTGAAACAACACTTGTATTGTTTTCAATGGAAAATGTGATATTGGAACTCTTGGCCGTTATAAACTTTGCTGTGAAGTAGACCGTGAACTATGCACCAATAGGAATTTAGATTCAAGCTAAAAGCAGGGATATTTATGAGGTCTATACAGTCAGGTGCACAGCTCTCAGCAGAGAGAGGACTACAGTGTGTTCAGTCTTTAAGAATGAATGAAATGTTTTATAGACAATCCTCTACTGGGAAACAGCCAGAGGCATCTCAAATAGCAACAAAACTTTAATTGATTTACTACCGGCAGGGGACAAGTGACAGCCAGGGAAAGTCAAAAGAAAGAGGCAGCAGCCGGCTTCCCTGTTTGTCTAATTCTTTTCATTAGAGGAGCGCTGAATGTGTGTTTGTGCTGAATGTTTACTGTCCCAAAGGAGCGCGTGGAAAAGAAGTTCTTACTCACTGGCCACAATCTACAGTGGCATGCGCCCAAAGTAAAGATGGTCTCACTGGGCAACTACTGTGTTCACAGTGTATCCTACAAGGCCTCACCCCTGGTGACCTCAGTTACACCTCCATAAAATACCCAGAGTAAAAATAAAGCACCATAAAGAAAGAGGAAGTAGATTTTGGCTGCAGGCCTCATATCTGACACATATTTTTGGAATATTTCTGTTTCATTAAGGAATATTGGAACTCCCCAAAACCAGACCAGATATTCCCCAAGGCAGAAAAAGAGGACCTTTGGAGCGCCGTGTGTGAGGAAAAACTGTGAGTAAATGTACCATTTTTAAGTAACGTAGTACGTGACCAGAACGTTAAGCACCTCTCTTCGCATGGTTATAAGCTGTGATCAAGTAAAATGTCCTGCTAATTAGAATTTATAAGCAGCATACAAACATATGAATGGCTTATAATACACTATAATGTAGTTTTTATGAAGTGATCATTGCATGTGTCATCATCACTTTGGCCAGACTAAACAAGACACCAATGTATTGGACAACCTGAATAGTCTAAAGTTATTACAATTGATCCTGAGGGGCAATAGCACAGCAATTCATCCAATAGTTGAGACATTTCAGCCACGAACATAATGGGAAACCAACCAAAATTGCAGTATACAGCCATGCAGCTAGCATCGCTAAAAATGAAGAAAATCAAATAAAAAGCCACAAATAAATGTAACAGATACACAGCCAGTGAACCTGAACTCCTCCGGCAGCTGTTCCAAAGCTCTGGGGCTCAAGTTAGGCCAAAGCCTTGAGCCAAACCCCACATTTAACGGGCTTCTAGAAATCACAGAAGGTTGTTTGTTCGTTGGGTTTCTTTGCATCCTCGATAGGTTTCAGTAGTAGAACTGCAATTGTTCCGGGCAGGCAGGGAGATCTTTCATGCTATGATTTATTGAACAAGACTAGGTTGAAAACATCATTAATGTGGTTTAATTAAGTCATTTATAGAAACCGCAGGCATTTCTGCTGTGCTTTCCCTTTCTGGCTATCTCAAAGCTACATTTTTTTTTTTAATTTATTGTGAAGTATGCTTCTTCAAAAATGACTTAATCAAGACCTGGCAATAGGGTTTCCACTTGAGTCCTACATTTTCGCTTTGTTGTCTTTTTCCATAATTATCTCTGTGAGTATTTTCCACTGGCTTAATCTCCTGCAGTCTCCGGTTACCTTGGAAAAGATGACAAACAGGCCAGCGGCCTCTGAAACAGCAGCATGTTTTCCTGCTCTCTCACCAGGATGCCACTGGCATGCAGGCCACTAGGCTTTCCCAGCACTGGGCACTTACTGTAGCTCTGCTCAAGGGAATGGTCTGCCTGCCTGTCTGCATGCAAGTGTGTGTCGGGTAGTGTGTGGGTGGGCGCGTGTGCTGTGCATGCAGTCAGTGGGTAAGGGGGTGATACAGACGGTCACCGAGGGGAAGTATACGTGTTGAGGTGATGGTGTGTGTGGAGGAGGAACACGCAACAGTTTGTGTGTAATTATTCACCACTGTTTGAACTTTTGGCACACATTTGTTACCCTCATTTTTGTTGACCTCTTGATTGAGAAACTTGAGACATTCAAGTCTGGGTCACTGAATGAAGAAAGCATGTACTTCTGCATTCCTCATCATCCTTTTAAATCCCTAAATAAATAGGAAAAGCACTAAAGCATAAAGCAGTCTTTCATATTATCAACATGATTATTATTATATCAGGAACCGGGATGCTCCTTTCCAGATGGTGCAGCATACAACAACTTCTGTCCTTGGACCACAAAGAGATGAGATACACATTCTTACATATACAAAGGTATACATTTGTATCTATAGTTTTATTAGCAGGCAGAATTGACATAGTATAATGTTTATGGGACTCGTACCAAAACACAATATAAGTGTTTATTTTGCTAAACAAAACAGCATACAACAGTTTTTACTGCAGCAATAATATAAATGGGTAGGCGTCTGAGTCTTTTCTGAGCTCACAAAACAAGACATTTAATAGAACAATGAGGTGTCAGATATTGCAACAGGGATTCCAACAGAAGCATAATAAGTGAGTTAAGTGAGTTACACACCTAATAAAAAAAAACCTGTGGATAACGTAATCCAATGTTAACCAGGAATCAGCTGACAAAAGTTATGATGGTACTTAAAATTTCATATTTAAACATTATTTATGAAACCACCCAGTGACATGTCCACAGCTTAAGTCAATTTATCAGCTTATGACATTTTACTTTCAACCTAATTGCTCAAATCCAGGAACGCGGCAGCATGTCAGGTTGTCATTTGTCCTGTTAATTGGTTGCATATTATGAAGAAGGGTCTCGCCTACATTGAGCCTGCCAGATGCTGGCGCCAAAAATGCAGAAAGAGAAGAAGAAGGATACACAATATAAAGTCACCGTGTTGGAAATGTACATGTAGCAAGGACGTTCTTTATGTGGATGATGGGCAATGAAGTAAAATGTTAATCCTAATTAAATCAACCCAACCAGAGCTCAGTGCATTGTCTGGCTAAGGCCCTGCTCCACCACCTCATCGATGGAGGCAACACAGCAGGAGTCAAGCTCACTGTGATTCTCCAGTGCTTCCTGTGCCAGGACAATCAATAAAGGAGTCCAGTCAGGAAACTCTAGTAGTGAACCAGGAGATTGCAAATGAACATGTATAATGGACATTGTGGGATGAAATATATTTTTTCTCTCCAAAACAAACAGTAATAGGGGGTAATCAGGCTGTGCTGCTTGCCTTGTTGTACTGACTTCTAGCAATAACTTTCCATAAAATTTCAGCTATCAAGGTGGTGGGATAAACTGGGAGCAAAACAAGACTCAGGTTGTAAAACAAACAAAAACCTTAAATTATGGTTTTCCATCTTGATTCCGTTTGCTTATCTTACCAATATAAATTTAGGAGACTTGGGGGGCCAGGACAGGACTCCCAGTCATCCTTCCTCATTTACAACCAATTATACTTGTTTGCTTTTCTGATGAGACACACTCATGCTGAGGCTAATTTTATGGCGACCCATTGCGATATGAATGCATTACACTGGTGGATTGTACTGAAATGCACAGACAGATAGACACACGCTTTCATTCATTTTTTTTTTTCATTGAGGGATATTCATGTTAAATTGCGTGCGAGTGTGAGCTAAATCTACTGATGGGTTCATTACCAGTAAAAGGGCGTTGAAAACCATATTTGTCTAAGCTGGGGTCTGACTGGAAATGGGACAGACAGAGGAAACCGTTGAATCCTTCAGGAGAGACTAATTGATAGGTGCACTGATGTAACATTGCCGCAAAATGAGAGAGGAACAAAAAGAAAGAGGCAAAGGAATTTGAGGGAAAAACAATTACAAGAAAAATGAATCTGACGTGTAGATTTCAACTCTGAGATGTGTAAGGGTTATATCAATGAATGTGTCCCTTTTGGCCTTCACTGTGTCATGTTTGTTAAATAGAGGTTGTCAGGAGGAGAATTTTTTTTAGGCTGCGCCCCATCCAACCGCGGGAGGTTTTCTTTTCAGCAAGGTCTCCCTCTCCCACGACCACAGCAGTGGTCTGCGGATGGTCACGCTCTGGCCAAACTCTACCCCCGCGCCGCTTTCTTGGAAGCGTCATCACGACCACATGAAGAGAAAAAGGGAATACCATACTGTTCTGTTAAAAGAACAGGAGGACCTGAAAGCATCTATGCAGGGCAGGAACATTTACACACACACACACACACACACACACACACAAATGAGAAATGACCTCTTAGACCAGAAAAAAAGAGGTGGGATGGAAATCATCACCAGAACAGCTGCCTGCCAGGAAGACTACAAACCGTGGTGTACGCATGTGTAAAAGAGTGGGGACTCAGCCGACCTCGTCTCTCGGTCCTACTTTGGTCAGTTGTTTTGTCTGATTGCTGTTATTTACTTGAATTACTTTGAACGCTGTTGATAATTATTGATAATTAACAGCAGATGTGAACACCACCTGTTTTGAAGTTGATCTCTTGGAAGGAACAGCATTTCACTGATGAGACGGGAGACACAAACAAAAACATGGTCCAGTCATTATTCAGCTGACCTTGAGTATTCAATGGACAAAAAGTGAGACCAATACAAGGACTGCTCTGCCGGCATCATCGTAATCAATACAATTAATAAAATTATATTTAAAATCCATGAAAATATCCGACTTTGGCAACGTATCGAAAAAGCCAGCTGCTCGTGGCGGTCTAGGCATGTGCACCTCTCTCCTCACCTAACAAAAATGAGGCTAAATGCAAAAGTCTGCATCAGATTGAATCCACATTTGTATACGGACAAAAATGTGGATTTTATTGTTTTCATTAGTGGCAGAGTGACACATCTTTCAGCTCCCATTGGATGACGTTACATTCGTCATGTTCCTTTTCCTCTGATACCTTGAAGCAGGTTGTAGGTGGTGCTTTTAACTCTGTCACACTAAGAGAATCTGCTTTAGGCTTTTAGCCATTAAAACCTTTCATCGTTACTTTAAGATGCGCACGTTTGTTACGCAGTGCTTTGAACTGGGACAGGGTGTGATGGGGCAGCTGTAATAGCTTTGGTGTATTATTTAGTCAATGCAACATTTTCAGCTTTGTTCATTTCCAGATGTCTAGGCTCTTTTAATTATTTATTTCATTTTAGGACTCGTGTTTCGGATTATTTGTCACATGCTTATTACTAGAAATATTCCATTGTCTGAACTAAATGAAGGTGGTGAGTACTGTGTCTCACATTTCAACTTTCGTGCGAATGATTCAACCTTACTGTATTACATTGTATATGGGCCTTTTCCATGGACGGCAGGTGTTTAAAAGAATGGGCGGAAAAATACAATTAATGATGGCTGAATTCCATTTAGCTGCTTTCGTTCCATGGTCCTTTTGTGTGCTTGCTTATTGTCACTTGAATAGAACAGAGCAAACATTAAATATATTAATAGCTTTTCTACGAAGACAAATCAAAATGTCTGCTGTGAGAAAGGCCTCATCATTTAATGCATTATCAAGTCAAGGCGAGGGACAAGAAAACCTAAGGCACAACTAATACTACAGTGGTGAAAACTTGATGAAAATATATATAATAAATCAATGGTATGTGATATATAGCACACATGACAACAAAAATAAAAAGCACACAAATAATGAATTGTACTAACTAAATTGTCTTCAACTTTCCTGATGTTTTCATCACTTGAGCTTATCCACACTATGTTTTTAATGACATCAGATGTGTTCAAAGGGTGTGCATGTTTGGATCGTCCCGAATTGTTTGTAAATGTCCTGCTAGTTATCTGTGACCTTGAAGTTAAAATGTGTCCATATTCAGAATACATCTTTTTCATTTGGATTCCATTAGAAATGCGAATTAATATTGCCTCTGGTTTTCTTTCTCCATCAATCCAAAATGTATTTCCAAGCCATTCAAATTGGTTGTGGCAAAGTGCCGGACTAAACTTTTGAAAACATCTAAAAAATAAAAATAAAATTTGAAGGATTACAATGTTTTAACAATATTTCCACAATTCTTCTATATATGATGCATTATCATGGCCAAAACATTATGAGATATAAACTTGGATGCCCTCTGAGAATACATTTGAAATAAAAATTAATAAATAAAATAAAAATAAATTTACGGGAAACCCCCCCGCAAATTTATGGGACCATAAAGTCAGAAATCTATGAGAAAAATCCTTGGAAAAATAGTGAAGTGTAACACTGTGGTAACGCCAGCCATCTAAATTTAATTTCTCCACAAGTAATGTGATTATGGTCAGGAATGCCTCTGAGTAAGGCAGAGGTCCTACAAGAAACATTTTATTTCATGTTCTTTCTGTGTTCTCCTATGATCATGAATTCATACTAATATTGTAGAAGAAACAGGAAGTAGAGACAAACAACTTCTATCTCTCACTCCGAGAAGGCTTGTGTCTAAAACCAACCATTGAGAAGACTCTGTGCACATTGCGTTGCCATAGTTACACATGCTTTTTCTAGGGACTGTGCCCAACTGTCACTTGCTGGATGTCTGGAATACCCTGGTTGGTGTGCCGCTCTTAAAACCCGGCTCCCAATCAACCGACGGCAATGGATCTATGAATAGAGTCTCGTAAAATATAAAATATGTTGCACTCTGCTGCTCGGGTTAGCACTCTGCTAACCACCGTGTTTAATGGTGGCATCTGTGGTGTGATGAGGATGATCCCAAAACGCATTTTTTCATCACTACGGTTTTGCACAACACTATTTTCCCAACTTTTCTTCTCGTAAATGCATTAGCCTATTATAATCTCACATATTTTTCTCATGAACTTGCCAAATGAATCTCCTTTTCACCCCATGGCCCTTATGTCCAGCCAAATGTATATCCACACCAATCAAACAGTTGTTATTTTCACTCTCTGGGTTGAAGGCCTTGAATAACAGACAGCTATTTTGGGGTATTTCCCTTCATTTGCCTTTCTAGTTGCAACATACTTTCTCAACGTACAGTAGGTCAGACACGTCATTTTATGGAGTCCAGGGACAATTTGAGGTTATTCAATACATTCCTATTGTGGTCAATCTGTGTAACGTTATTTAACCATCTATCCTGTCATCTCCCTGAACCGCACACAGAACACGAATGACGCTGGGAAAATACATAGCATCACGTGCAAGTGTAATAAGAGCTAGTTATAGAAATTAATGTTGGCAATTGTCATCAAATTCACTGTATGAGCTTAGAGGTTATTGGTGTATTTATACTGGAAAAACAATGTTTTTGTCTTTTTGTTCAAAGAAGTGATGTCAAAACAGGCCTGGGTGAGAAACAAGTAAGGAAGCTTCCAGCAGGATTCATTATATTGGGTCATCTTGTCACATAACATGTCTGTGAAACAGTTAAGAATCAGATTTTTTGTTCCAGTGTAAATGCAGTTGCAGAGGCCAAAATCAGCAACGCTCTGGTGATGCCTCCAAAAAGAAGCTTAGCGATCCCCGTCTGGTCGGAAACTATTTATTTCCACATTCAAAGGCGATAGGAAACATAAATGAATGTTCCCCAGTGGAATCACACAGTGGCGCGGTGCTGGGAAGGCAGTCTGGGCCAGCCAGGAGAACAGACTGGTCATGAAGTGGTGTGTGGGCCAGACCAGTGCCTCTGCTGGTAATGCTAAGCAATGGGTGGTAGAGTGGTGGAGAGCACTTACGTGTCAGGAGTGAATAAACAGTGAGGTGAGGTCCGCTGCTGTAATGGTTGGCAGAGGTTCTTGTAGTTAGAAGGACCTTTATTAGCTGCAATGCATCATGTGTAAACTAGAATAACAAGGGAATAACCACAGTAAGCAGCTGTTAATTATTTTCTGGTAGCAAAGCAGTGTGTTCATTCAAGCGTCATGGAAAACTCTAAAATGACAATATATTGGAAACACTGTTTTTCCTGGGGACGACAGCTTAGAGTTTAAATGAGAAAAAAATATCTTTGGTCACAATACCTTTTTATTTTATGTTGTTGACGTCCATGTTTTTAGCCACACTAGCTGTGTGTCTATTTGGATGTCACGTCACTCCTTCTTTGGTCCGGACTGAAATAACTCAAGGACCTTTTTCTCCAAACAAATGTTTTAAGTTTTTTTTCTCTCAAGAAAGACACGTGTCAGAGAATAGTGCAACAATACATGCTTACATAGACAAACACAAAGTTACTCAAAGAAAAACAGTAGCATGGTGTTGCTGATGCAGCCCTAAACACAATGCCTCAAAAGCCTCAGCCTTTATAATAGGCAGTTCAGTTTGGGTCCATAAAGCACAGTGTTGGCACTGGCTGGCACGATAGCTCATAACTTGCAATAATAGTGGTAGAGTTAGCTTGTGTAGGCTAATAGGTGATTAAACAAGGGTTTGCTACTGTAAAAGCTGGCAGCGCTGTGTGGCCTAGATCACATAATGGCAGCTGCGTGTACTACAAACCAATAAAACTGAACCACAGAGCGTCAGTTTTACCCCAACAGGAGAAAACTGAAGTGTTGCTTCCCTAAGGCAGGATTCTTCAAACTCACAGTCAGTTCCAATGGCTGCGAAAGATGGTTTACTCAGTATGTGAGTTTGATTAAACTGAGTTCTGGCTTTGCAAGATTGGAGTCGTGGCGGACAGATGCAACAGATGTAGAACAGTGTTTGGCGTAGCTAATGACTGTGAAAGATGTTAACTAGTTTGGAAATCTGGGTGGGAAAGCTTAATTAGGTCTTGCCTCCCCTGAAGAATCCCCCAAACTCTTGACTAAGAAGCCTGAGCCTCCAGCCGGAACCGACATTTGTATGTGATTTATGAAGCATTTCAATGCTGATGGAAAAGTGTGTATGTTTAGCAAAGGTTAAATAGAGGGCTGAATTCAATATTGGACTCAATTCATATTTGCAGTGTCTGGAGAGGCAGCGAATTGCTACAATTGATTGAAAATGACATGATGATGATGCCTTCTTTTCACATGCAATCTGTGCTTAACAAAGACTTGTTGCAAATGAGGGTTTGTTTTTTTCTTTGGAGTGGATTCTGCTACATTTCCATCTTGATTGATACAAACCCACATATTGTTTTTAGATATCTGCATGCAGTAGGTTACACAATGACATGAGCTAGTTTGAGCTCCATTTCTGGATGTCTATATGATCATGTAGCAGAACTACATATTCTCCAAACAATGCCGAATGTTCTGAGACTTGGTGCTTTTTAGCCATTAATACAATGTTTTGTCTTAATATAATAACTACATTGATATTTGGATCTAATCATTTAGACATGTTAACAGGAAGTGGATTGGGTCCATCATCATCACCATCGTCAAATCTGTGCTAAATGGTGTTCAAATTGTGCTTGAACAGTGTGTGATCACACGCAGTCTCATGCAATAACCTGCTTAGGCAGAGCTGCAATACTTCTCATGTGGACACACCTCCAGCTGATCCTCTCACATACCAGGTCAAGCCCCAGCCAACAACCACCCACCCAGCCCACTTTTCCAACACAATCCTGCCTTTAATGCCCTCAATCTGACCCACCTCGTTTCACACTATTCCACAGTTTACTGCATGTTTGTCATATTTGCTGCCTTGTTGTATCTTTTTAGGGCGCAGGCTTGAAAAACATTTCCCCTGGTATCTGTTATAAACATGGACGAGTGTTTTTTTCTAAATTTGTTACTAGGCAAGGTGAGTTTACTAAGTCCATCAAGCAGGGCTGCTGTTTTATGATGATACGGGATGCTGTCACACTTCTCTCTACAGCTCACCTCCGGCCAGGGGAAGCTTGACTCACGGCACCTCATTGTCTGAATCTTGAGGCAAGAAAGGATGCAGCATTATTAGAGAACAGCCTTTCATCAGAGGGATTAGTGCTCATCAAATACAGAGGCTTGGTCAGGGGCCCTGTACTTTAAACTATGCTGCTCTAGGTACCAATCTAGTCAGTTTAGGATGTGTCAGTGTCTCTTTGTTACACAAACTTTCAGTGGAGGTTAGCTAGGACAAAAACAGCGGCCTCCTCGGCTCTGCACAGAATTTCTTGCTCTTTATTCTACATCAGTTGCTCTGCCCGTCTAATAAAGACGCAGACGGGTTTACATTGGAGTTGCTTAAAAAACCTGGTGCCTCTCATACAGATGTTAGAGGGGGGGCTCAGTGTGTGTCGGTATCAGGCGTGAAGGGGTACCAAGGTTATTGGTTTTATTTTGAAACAAATATCAAGTAGGGACAAGTTTGTTTGGTATGATTGTGCCTATGGGTGTGGGCCTTATGCATAATTCCTTTCTGTATACAGGGACTGTAAACACTGTCAGCTGCAGAACGCTAGATTTAAGTCTTGTACATGACTACTGGTATTCTACTTCATGAAGGCCTGACTTTGGACTTGAATGAAAAAAACATTTAAATTTGACCTAAGCTCAAGCCATAGTATTAGCCCTAGAAGAAATAACACAACACACCTAAAATAACATACCCAAATTGAATCAGGAATAGCTTGTGAACCATAAGGCTTATATGCATATTTCTGGTCTCCTTTGAACTTCCTTTCCAACTGAATGTCTTCCACTTATATTGGTGAAAAAATATGCTCAGGCGGTTCCATGTTTTGGCCATGTATACTGCTTACATGTTGCTTGTTTACTGTGAGGTTGATACATTTTTATTTTTCAAAAAGCCTGGTTTAACTCACTTTGCTACAGTCTCAGTGTGACAGTTATCTTGTTTAACATGCATCCTGGCCACAGTTCACAAAATCCAGCTGAAATAATAACGCTAAATACAGTTATTGGACATACTATTCCATTGATAGGTCCCTCACAGTAGGATTTCACACACAATTAAACTTAGGTGTTCACCCATACATACTCAACATACGTGACCCCACCTCTTAGCTTCTGAGCTGTAAGCTACATTAAAATTACAAACAGGACTAGTCGAAAGTCACACCACTTCAGCAACTGTAGCCAGTATGGAGCCAAGAGAAACAGAGAGAGTCTGCTTTCACTAAGGTGGGACAACTCTCTGTAGCCCAGGAGGAGACATCCGCATGTGAACTCTCCAATAAGTATATTTATATCTTGCCAAGCTTTAACAAGACCACTGCTGCTGTGACAAACACGCGAGTCACCAGTGAGATATTTAATGAAGGATATGAAGTGAGAGGGAGTGGTCAGTCTTTCAACTGAAACCAAAATGATCATAGCAATACGGCTGAGCACAGCCTACAATATGTGTGTTAGGGCGTGGTTCCTCCAGGGTGTGAAAGCACAAAGTTCACCAAGTGGCATGATTCACTAACATAGACTCACTGGTGTGAAAGTGTCCCATCTCCTCTGTCAATGGACCAAACAGTGCAGGATATCCTTGGTGTATGACTGGAGTGAGACGCCACATATTTATTGTGTGAATCACAGGTTTCTCTGTGGCTTCGATTTTCACGCTGTGATGTTAACCGATCCCTGTTCGTGTTGTCTTAATCACCAGATTGGTAGCCAGACCCACAGAACCAGGCTGAACTTGATTCCGTTTGTTTTCTTCCACTCAGTTTGATTTCATCAAACATCTTCCAGCTCATTTAAATAGTACCAGTCATGTTTAGCCTTAAAACACTTATCATGCTTGTGCAGGCACGCTACTTGTCTGTGTGAGTCCGAAGTGTTTTAAATAGTGAGGTTTTAGCGCGGATGCATGTGTGAGAGTTTTCAAATGGATGATGTAAGCTTGCTGTTGTTTATCAAGTCTTTTCTCTGTTTGGTCCTTGGTTCACCTTGGAGGCATGCAAGAAAAACAGTTTTCTTCAAGAATTCAACGTAACACACGGTAACTCTTACAAAAAATGATATTGGAGGTGAAGTTTTCCTTTCGTAGGAGGTGACATTACTTCATTAAATGAAAATACAAAATAGTTTACCGAATATGAGTTTTGTCAGTACACTTGGCATCTCCTCCAGCAGCTGGGCACCACAGACCGTGTCAACAACACTCACGTCCAGACTTTTCCTCTTAACCAGGTGAGTAGCTACATTTTTAAACACTTTCCTGACTCTTTCATTGCCCAGATTATTCAGGGCATAGTAGCTTGATTTTCCTGTTCATTTTTCAGAACGTTGAGGCTGACGTTGGTATGGTGTATGGCTGCCTGTTTTACATGGTTGTGCCATGTTATCACTGAGGTCATCCAGCACTGTGGCACTTTGCCTGGGTTCTTGCTCTGGTCTAGAGCTATCAGTCAGAATGACTGTTGAAGCTGGGCTTGGCATTTCTGGCTATGGTTCATTTACAAAGGCCGACATCTCTGGTTGTGGTGCCGGTGGTGTAGGATCAAGGGAGGAGGGCTCACAGACTGATGGGGGCACAGAGAGTGATGATGCTCAGTTTAGCATACAGCTTATTTTTGTAACCTAATTACCAATGTCCTTTTTTTGTTGTTGGCAATGACTATCCAGCTTGTCAGTAGGCTAAGTTTAACGATTGGTGAAATGGTTGCTAAGACAACTTTCCTGCGTTACCAAGAGTAACTCTCCACCTATGAACTCAACTCAAATCTTCACTGTACACAATCAATTATTTCATTTCAAATATAATTGTTCAAAACATTCTCATGCTTGCGTTCACACAAAATGTGAAGCAAACTTTTCAGGTGGCACAATAACGTACAAAGCCCATGCAAAGATGTGAATAAACTCCAGGTGGCGTGAATGGCGTGATGCGAATGACGTGATAACGTATGTGTGTAAACCATAGACTCTGTCTTTTGTAAAAACAATAATGTCACTGCCCTATTAATGCCCAGATGACATTTTGAGTATTGACAGAGCATATACAATGTTATCATAGCTCAGCACTGATCCAAACTCAATTCGGAAAACAAGCATTTTTTTTTTCGTTTTTTTGCTTGTCATTTTACATACAGACAAAGCTAGAATTCAGACGTTACAAAATTGGCATTGTTATGTTCTTTTGGCATCCTTTTTATCTGCTTATCGCAACTCAATCACAGCAAAATCCTTGTGCTGTAGTAAACCTGGCATTGGTATTCAACATATCTGGGACTTTACAACATGTACAAAGCAGCAGCAGGAGTTATTTTGTCAATAGTTGATGAAACATTGGTATCTGCCCCCCTCCTCTTTGGTGCGAGTGACGAGAATAAAAACAAATAATCCCACTGTCAAACTTGTACAGTAAGTAACACAAGGGGAAAATTCCCCTTGAACAAAGCGTAACATCCGTCCATTTTTGGACAGATCAAATTGAAGGGGCTGGAGCCTTCCCAGAACGATGTGGGGAAAAGGCAGGAAAACACCCTGGACAGGCCTCCCGGTCTAACACCACATAAACAGAGAAATACATTAACACCTATGGGCAATTCACAGTGTGAAATCCAGCTTCCTCAGCTGAAAGAAACTTACATGAACATTTAATTATAGATTTCTGGTCATTATTGTATGCGGTGCCCTCCCACCATCATTCTGGTGGCAGAGTTGAACTGAACCCATTTCTGCTATTGTGAAGGACATGTTTGGATTAATCACGCAACCGTCACCCAATCCAAAAGCATCAGTCACAGTTCATTTGTCTAAGGTTGCAATTGTTTCATTTTTTGAGAGACATGAGCTCCAGGGGGGCAAGAATTCAATGAAGGGACATTCCCTGCTTTTTTGCAACCTGCCACAGTACAAAGAGATGTGTTCAGCCAAGCCTCGACCATCAGCCAGCTGCAATGAGCCTCTGAAGGGAACATCAGAGAACAGAGTGTGGTTGCTGGTGGCTAACCAGTAACCATATTATGAGCCGAGCTCCTAAGTCTCTCTCTAAACCTTCTAGAGGTTCAAAGCAGCGGTGAGGTTTGGGGAGAAGGCCACTCTGTCATGCTCCCATTCAGATGGCTGAGTATTGTGGTCCGGTGGGAGCGGATTGGCCAAATCGGGTCCTTAGTTTATCAATGAACATCTGGAAAACGGGTCTGCGTGTGGATGTTGGTTCAAATGGTCAATGGTGATCTTAAATCATCTATCAAGCCTTGTGTCCTGCGGCAGGATTCAGTGAAATTGAAACAATGACAAAACTGCCTTTGATGATCTGGATATCTGGGATTACTGTAAGAGCAAAAGTTTGAATGAGGTAAAGAAGTGTAAGAATTGAGCAATAGTGTGTAAGGTTGTTGCCCGAGGGAAAGCTATGTCAAGAACTTCACTTCGCGTGTGTGATGCAAACAACTTGTTTTAGTGGACGGCTCAAGAGAAAAAGAAAAAGAGACATAAAGGCGTTTATTGTGTGTGCTGAAAGTTGTGAGCTGTGTTGAACTAAGGTCACCGGGAACACACTGTATTAAAGTTTTCCCCTGGTTTTATTCTGGTTTTATTGTGGGGACACTACCGGTAAATACTGAGATATACTGGTCTGTGAGTCTCCTTTAAGGTCAGGCCTGTCTTCCCTGTCTTTAAAGATCAGAAAATCTTTGAAATTTAAAGAAAAATGTAAAAGCCTTTCAAGGCCGGCCAGGACTCCTCCCTGAACCTTTCATGTCATGTCATTTCCTTCTAACCACTGCTGCACTTTCATCGATTTGAACTCCCTCCCAGGCCAGGACAGTAATAATCATATAATCATCTTGTTAGAAGTTCTTATTGTTAATACAGTTTCTGGTAAATGTTGGACACACACATCCTGGAACGTGCAATGCCAGTGGCTGTATGCGAACACGTGTGTATATAACTCCTTATGTCCATGTCATGCGAGCGCCATGTGTGTTCCTTTGGGGGTTTTCTGCAAATGTTGTGATCTCCGTGTGTGTTTCTGTGCATGTATGTAGGCTTCAGTCAGTGTGTGTACAGTATATGTGTGTGTGTGGGTTTGTGTGTCTGCTTCGCAGTAGATCCTTGTCCCTCCTAAAAATGTGGTTTAGATGTCCCTGATTCCTGCCACTGGGTAATTTCTTTCCAAGTTTCTGTTTTAGTAATTAACTCTATTTTTCTGAGGAAGCGTAATATGATTGGAATAGCTAAAGAAAGACAGGAATATTTTCTTAATTTACCCGGTTTCTGTGTGTATTCTCGGATGTAAGGCAGTTTATGTGGCTTTGTGATGCATCATGATAGTTAACTTGTCATAGCCATGCCTGTTCTTTTTTAAATGTCTTCATAGTAAGTCGACCTGAGTAGCTGTATGACGAATTGGGCAAATCAGAAATTACTGCTAACGCCTACTTACAACTAACAAAAAAACACATTTAAGCCTCAATGTACTGCTCTACGCTGATGATGTGGGATGGTGGGCTCCTCTTTATTAGATCTACCTGTTTTGTGTGATTTTGTGGTGAGAAATGTCTCACAGACGCAATTTCAAAGATGAAACAAATAGTCACTCTTCTAATTCCAGAAAAGAAGCTGTCAGGATCGGAGAGTTGGATCCAGATCATTTGATTTGGGGAGGAGAGCAGAAAGTGAGTGGGGAAATCACATTCCTGCAGCCTCCATGTGTGTGACACACCCCACTCACCCTGCGCCCTGCCTGAGCAGCTGGCCAGCGCGCTTGCGAAAGAGGCACTGCCGAAACCCCCTTTTGTTTTTCTGGCTTTCCCCTTCTTTTTAGTGGGGCATATTAAAACCATCTATGGCCTTTCTGTGGTCACACAATGTTCCAATTTCCTCCTCTTCACTTTTGAGCCCTCCTCTCTTCTCCTCTCCTCTCACTGTCTTTATTCTGCCATCACATCAAGGAGCCGCCAAATTAGACGTCCACAGTCAAAGCTCTAATCATGCTACCGGTCCAGTTTCATTGGGTCAATTGGAAGAGCACCATAGTTTTTTTTTCCTTAAGACGGTTACAGGAAATTTGGAGGAAATATAAGTTCTTACTGTACTTGGACTGGCCTCAATGTAATGTAAGGTTATACAGTCATATAAAGGTGTGTGCATTGGCGCAGAAACCCCTCGTGAGTAGGATAGTGGCTCTTATCTCTATCAAGGACCAACAATTACTTTAAGAATGTAATTAAAGACAGGAAATAGGGGAAAAAACAGAGAGCTTTATTTCCTATGATGATGATGATGATGATGATGATGATGATATTGTGTGGAGATGATGATGATGATCCGTACTGATTACCTTCTTACATCTGTGGTTTTCGGGAAACAAACCTGATGGAGTAAAAGTGAAAAAGAGCCAATTTTATATGGCAAATAGTTATTAAAGTTATTCCCACCACATTTATTATCATTTGTTTATTTCATTATTATGTTGTGTTTGATTTATTTTATTCCGGAGAGATGGTAAGTCCAAAACAATTTCTTATTAAGGGCTAGATATATGCACAGAGGCTGGAGGCCTTATGACCACTACTGTTTTCATTCCAACTTCCCACACTAAAAGTGCAGCAGGCCAACATTAACATTAAAGTTCAGTTTTTAGCAATATGGGAGAGTCGTCCATTATACAAATGAACATTTCCTGAGGCGTAGTCAAGAAAACACTTCTAAGCACTGAATTTCAGGAGTAATTTATGATTCAAAATAAAAACCATACCTTTTTTTGTTTCCTGATGGATGATTTACACCTTCCTATCCACCACCTTCTGGTTTATGAATTAGACCTTTTTTAAATAACACTGAACTTTCCCTTACATGGTTTTTGCAAAGTGCAAAAACCTACCACACCCACGAATTTATCAAATTCAGCCAAAAATACAGAAACATACAACATGACAATTAGCCAAAGGCAATCCCCGGCCTCGGTGATTTAGATGGCGTGAAAGCAGACCCATAATATTAAATGAAGCTTTGCATGTTAGACAAGAAAACTCCAACAGATTTATCGAAGTTGCTAATTTCTTTAAGTATATGAAATGTGACAGACAGAAATCAGCAGGCCAACTGGTTATGTGTTTCTCACAGTTTTACAGCGTATACTGCATGTGTGTGTGTGTGTGTGTGTGTGAGTGTGTTTGGCTGTGACAGGGGAGTTTCCAGACTCCGCAGACCCCGATGAATGGGTCACTGTATGTCCGTGTATGTGTGTGTGTGTGTGTTTGTGTGTGTGTGTGTGTGTGTGTGTGTGTGGTCAACTGTAACATTTGCACGTACTCGTTTTCTCATCAATGCAAAATATTCTCCCCCCTCAAAGTCACTCACCGTCCAGGCCGGATTTTCGCACTATTACAATATCCACACTCAATTCATGTGAGCTGTGTGATTCACCGGAGCTTGTTATTTCACCTGCTAGACGTTCCTGCTCCTGTCATGCCGTGGATTATTTCTGATCTAGAACATCATCAACCGCTGGCTCATTTTTGTGACTCACATCCACCGACTAGTGGCAATCTGCTCGGCCTCCAGACACGCGACCATGATAAATATCAATAGGGTTCCAAGCTACTGTGGCTACCCAGATTAACAGGCTCTGTCTGGCTGAAACCCTGAAACCCCAGTCAAATATGATGTATTGGGGCAAGTATTACAAGTGATTTTTGCCCCAAAGCGATGATCCTTGTTCTAAATGAAGACCATGAATCTGTGCAAGGGTGGGAAATGATCATGCTGCTAATGACCAAAACCAGGTTCAGTTGTTGCACGGCAGGACTTCAAGTTCCAGAATGAATTCATCCCTAGTTGTTCAACACATGAAAGTGGTCAGTGAACCAGATGCATTTGATGGGTTTTCGAAGAAACATCACGTTATTCCCTGAATACTGGAAACAAAGATTGATTGTTGTTGCAGAGCTGCAACCCCGCCTAGCATCTTTTCCATTTGAACCAATACTTCCGAGAAAATGGTTAGTCAGCTGAATTAAACATATTTTTCAAAGAAATCATAGTAGTGATGCACTGATACCAATATCAGGTCCGATATTATGCTCATCTGATGGTATTGGTACTCGTCAAACTCCTCCAGGACAACTGCACCCTCATTAACCTGTCATCATGTGAGCCTAACACGCCTCCTATAGATGACGGCGCCCCTCACATTTGCCTATACAGCCTATGCCAAGGGCAGAGATGGACTGCTACAGCTACAGCAGCTTGAATTAAACCAGTATGAACATTATCATCTCCGGAGAGGCGTCTGCTCTCCTCCCAGCTGTGATCGACCGGGACCATTGACCCAGCAGCTTGCTATTCGGCTCGTAACCATTGTAACGTTAGCATGAAAACATGGTGGAATTAGCGCGCTAACCATAGCAAGCTCATTAGCCAGCCACTAAATGAGGAAAAATCGAGGGCGTCTAATTAGAGGACGTTAACATTCTTTTATTTGATGATGTAGATCAGTCCCAAACTACTGCAGAATTGGCCTTGCAAGACCTGGACTGGTTAGTAGTAGGAGCCATTTTCAACCATGGAATGCAGATTTGAACACCATCATCGATGTGTTTCATTGCAGTACAGTCATATCATTTATAGCTTAAAAAACAAACAAGTTTAAGTGTGCAGTTGCTCTTTAAAGTTTATATTTCTCCTCTCAGAAAGGGCAGACGGTTAAAATTTCAAGTCAAAACTCTGACTCAAAGCTTTTCTCAGATGAATAACTTCTGCCACTGGCTCGCCGGGTTCATCTCCTCCTGTTTTTGCTTTTCGCTGGAGCAAGGTTGTATTTGTCCCCGAGCATCTCGAGTGACCTCTCCGGTCTGTTTTGACAACCTAATGTTTTCGTCCTCACGGTCCCGTTCTCCCAGAGAGAACCTCACTATACTGTTGCCAGCCCTCTGTCTGCTCGTCTCATCAGAACCAGTGAGACGAAGACACAGTCGCTCTCTGTCCTGCTGCTTTTACTTTGGCTCTGTGTTTATTTCTCCAACAGGACAGTGGCAGATTTAGCCCATCAGACAAGAAGAGAAGGAGAGCCTGGCAGGAGAAATGAAAATAAGTGCTGCAGCAAGAAAGTGGAGACGTGGGAACATGATAGAGAGAGACAGAACGAATGGAAGAAAGTTATTTCGTTGTCCTATGGCTTGAATTTGTTAACTTCCAGAGAAGCTAAACTGTGTTTTGTCAACACAAATTCTGCTGGGAAATGAATAATGAATAATATATACGGTAGTATATTTGCATAGAATGCAAATTTACTGACTGAATGACAAAGAAAATTGACGATGAGTTTGAGTCTTGAAAACAATTTCCAAATTTCAGCGCAGTGGGAAAATAGAAGCCAATTGTGAAACTGTCAAAAAGATGTAATGTAAATTTACGTTCAACAGTGATAAATCATGTGGAACATTTTCAAAGAGACGATGCCAAAAGCAGTTTTTCAGCTCAGCTTTTCAAACTGGACCAGTTTTCTTCAGGTGGTGAGAACTTTCAGCACAGCATGTGACAAAGATTTATCTGCAAAAATCCCATTACCACATGTTGTGGTGAAAAGTACCTCAAGATGTTTCTCCGTCAAACAACACACGCCTATGTGTAAAATATGACACAACCATCTGAGGATATGAAAATCAATTTTTATCCGCTGCAGACGTATTTATAGTTTTCAGTCATTAAGAAACACACCATAATACAAAATAAATAATAAAGTCATAATAAAGCACATTTCAAGAGCTGTTCCCGATGGCCTCGCCCTTCTTTATTTTCTCTTAAAATAGTACCCAAACAATGTAAACTGGTGACTGGGATTGTGCGATCTGTAATGATTGTTTTAAGAGGAACAGTGAGTATTCAAGGGTGCAAAATTGTCCTAATAGACAGCAGTATAATCCCAAACTCAAAACCGACACCATAAATGAACATTTATATGACGGCTCCAATGTTCCATAAAATCAATCATCCATCCCAATCCGCTTTTTTTTTTCATTTTTCCTGTCTTACCCCTCCCTTCCTGCTATTTGCCGTATCATATGTTCCACCATAAGCCCCGGGGAAAGAGGATATACGCAAACTTTCATCTGTAAGTGACTTGCTGTCATCACTGTTTGGGTGGAGGGAGAAGAAGGAGTGAAAGAGTGAGAATGAAGTGAAATGCAGTCAGAGGTGTCACTTCTGTTTAGATGCGGTGGGGATTACGCAGACAGTGAAATATGCACAGATAGACAGAAAAGGTGCGTTTGTGGGAAGGTTGATTTCAGGGTGAACTTCTTAAAATATACAGTTTAAACGTTACTACAACGTGAAAGCAAGCTCGGCCTCTGTATGTAGTGTAAGAGGCCCTATGGACAGGAGATGTTCTAAGAGTTATAACTGGTGGCTTTATGTGCTGGTGGGTGGGGACCGCGACACTCCGGAAAGAGCTGGCTCTCACAGTGTTGCAGACACGCATTTTGACAACATTAAAGGCAAACACAAGCACTAGTCTGGGAATCTGAAATCCAAGCCAGCAGGGTGATGGAAAGAGGATAGCAAAGAGCGCAGATGAGATGAGCACATCACAATAATTACGCAAGCTGTCTGTGATGACCTATCAAGCCCATCAAATCTCTGGAGAGAAGTAAATTCGCCATCGTGGCTCCGAGCCAAGGAACTGAAGACGACACCCTCAGCTGAAGCCCTGGCATTAACGTGCGTCTTGGGTGATCCGATCAGTGGAGTGGACAGTTTTAAATGCGTCACTTCACAGCTGGTATTAAAATGCGTCTCCACATGCGTCTCAAGTGGCCTCTTTGGACGGGATCTCACTTCCCCGCTCTACATGCAAATCCACGCGTACGTCATTTCGTTTGCGAAGACCAAAATCCCTGTGGCTTTTAATCAGTTTGAGCGTGAATGATTTACTTTACTTTCTTGTGCCAAGCCAATGAGGCAGTTAGCTAGCTATAGACTGAAGGAAGAAAATATTTAATTCACTGCGCCGCTCAAAGACTACTGGCAGCTTTGTTTTCTTGCAAGTTACCCAATGCGTGAATTGATGTTGTGAATCAAACAACACCATGAATGTCAATGTGAATTTTGCCCAAAAATGTGTATGAATATCAATCACTGAGCAACATTCATGGGAATGACTTGGGCCACACCTCTATTGAATGTATGAAGAGAATCAAGTTCTCTTCATACATTCATCTGGAAGCATTAAACAATTAGGCGCAGATGTTTTCTACAAACTCAGTTTAGCTTCAGCTGATAAAAAATACCAGACGGTTGTCATTTCAGCTGGCAGAGAGTCGCTGCCAATTAAAGAGCCTGCTTACTGACTTGTCAAGTGAATGGGTTTTTGTCATAATAAATGAGAAACTAAAATGTTCAGTGGAACCCATGACTTTAACACTGAAGCCATGTCAGACTTGGAAGACACATTTATATTTATATGACACTTAGACTTTCCATGGCAGTGTCAAACTACAGCCTTTAGTAATGCCTGCTTCACATAATGCTTAATTTTTAGTCATTAGGCTCATTTTCTGAAATTTCAGGAGAGTAATAGGAAACATGGGAATGAGACATGGAAACACGGGAGGAGAAATATGATGGGTTCGTGGATGCTCATGATGTCTGCAGACTGTTTTTAATTGGTTCTGTCAAGTTCTTAGACTCAACTTCAAAGCGAGATTTGTTTTGAAAGTCATTCAAATACATTTGAGTGCATCTCCATGACTGTACCATACTACATTGTTTTAATTTAATTTAATCAAATCTTACATCAAATGCATATTATTAAGTTTAACCAACTCAAATTTATTGCGTTACTCATTTTTTCACTTACAGTAAAATTAATATGAATAAGTTTAACAAACTCAACATTTGCAGAAGTTCCCCGGACGCTTAAAAAATGCTTTCAAACTGTTGCCTGATTTTTATATTAAAAAATAAAAAACATAATTTAAAGCACCCTTCCTTTGTGTTGTGAGACACAGGACAACGTAATGCTGATTCATGCCACTTCTTTTCTCTGCAGTCAAGAGAACGTTTCCCCACCTCAACCAGAAAATAAGGAAGAACAAAACGAAAGCAAGGGAAAGAATTTTATTTGGAATAACAGCAAAAATAATAGAAGATCCATGTTATCTGAACTTAGAAAAAATATTTGTTTATGTAACAGCTCTCTGTCTTCAGGAATAAAAAGGACAGACAGCAGAACCAAATGCAGTCCGCCTCAAACACACTCCTGCAAACCAAAAGAAAACACTATAAGTGGTTCTTTTTGGCAGGTGAGTTTAAGACAATTCTCTTTTTTGTAAAGAAATAAGTGAAGTTTTTCCCCAAATCCCCTCTTTCAGAAAACTTTATGACAACTTCAACTTGATCCATATCAAGCATTCACAAACACACTTATTGTTGATCTTTATGCATTGTGCATATGTTATTGGTATTTGAAGTGAACTCTTTCCACATTAACTTCAGTATTTACAGCAAATACTAATTATACCAAGGTAATAAGAATATCAAGATTAAATACCATTTAAATCATACACGCCTTCTATTTTTCTGATCCCTACACTTGTTGTAAACCAGTCAGGTTGGTAACATGAATGTACCTCTCATTAAATGCATCGACTATGTCTTTTATATAATCTATTAAAAATGTACTTGATGGTCAAATCTACAGGGTGAATGAAAGAGAAAATGGCAGAGTGATGAGGACCCTTATATGAAGCAGCAGTTTGAAACCACAAGCCACACATCATAGTACAAACTGTGATACAGACTGCTCCTTGCCCGGCCAGTATAGATTTGTGCTATTTCATTTTCATACAGCAAAAGGAAGCCATCAATACAGAGATAAATATTGTTTGTGTTGATTATACAGCAGTAAGGTGAATCTGATTAACGATTATGGCTGCTGTTGCAACTCTGAATCCAGACAGAGAATACACACACACACACACACACACGCAGGACTAGCCCTGCCTAAAGCAACACTCGTGGCTCCAACCTCAGCCTTCAAAAGTCGCTCCAGCCTTCTGTTGTCATTCCATAAGTCATCCACCACAAATTAAATTTTCTGTGTCAGTGATTTATGCTGTGAAGAAAAAGCCATAAAAATGAAGATCTCTGTTTGAGTCCAAGGACTTCTAGCAACCTCCTCTAAAACTTTCATTTTCTTATTCTAAGAAATCACAGAGCAGCATAAATTGCTGAACATCCAGAGGTGTATCTTGTCAATTTAAAGTCTTGAATTTTGGGGGGAGATATTTGTTCTTTTTGTTTTTGCTTTCATTAGTTTACTTTGGTTTACAATGGAAAGGAAGCTGTAACCACTCGTCATTACGATATATTTGCTTTTTAACCAGATGTTCATGTGGCATATTTCCGAGGACATACACAATCCCCGTTCCAAAGTGATGCAGCATATGCAAGGCGGCGTCACACACACACGAGCACTTAGTTTAAAGCAATTATGTCTCTGACCTTAAGTTCATGTCGAGATGTAAACAACAAGGAGAGCTGAGGTCACCTTGCAGTTCGACTGTAGGAAGTGGTTGCACATGTCTGCGTTTGTGCATTTCGGCAAGTGTGCATCAGACATTGGTGTTGAAATCAATTGTTCGGTCACCCTCCAAAGACTCAGCATGAGACAAACAGGCCGCGCTGCCAAGACACTGATGCAGAAGACCGGGAAGCTTTTAAACTGCAACCAAACCACTTTCACAACGTGTTCAAGGGAGCAAGGGGAATTCTCCAGAAGACGAACCTGTCCACAGTGACATGAATGTACCATTCAAGGTTTTCCATCATCTTATTTTCTGTTTATTCCATCAAACTCTATGTGGGCTGTGTTTAAACTACTATTAAAATGACCAAAATGACTAATTGGCTGGATAAAATAACCAAAAGTACCATTAAAATGAATAGTTATTCCGTGTGCTGAACAAAAATTGGATTTGTACAAAAGAACTTACTGGATCCAAATATTGCAAAATTATCTTGCTTTTGTTATATATGTTTTATAAAAAAAAAGTAGGCTACAAGAATATATTGCATTGCTGAAGTAAGTGGCCCTAAAGATGATCAGCACAAGCTCACACAAGACAATCTGACAAGGAAGAAAGATGCAGTTTGTTGTTTTAATCACTTTATCCAACGACTGAAAAGGTGATTAGCACTAATTCTGTCTGTGTCTCCGGCAGCCTGCGTTGTCTGGTGTTCATTCTAGATTACAAAATGTAAAGTAAACATCAGTGGTTAGCAATATCCTCAAAGTGTGACTGTGTCCACAGTCACGCGTATAGAGGTTTGCGGGTCTATTTAGACATTTAGACCTGTAAATACTTATATTTTTCTTTTCCATACTAAGCCAGATCTTTTTTTTTTATCAAATTAAAGCAGTTAAAAAAAGTATAATTCAAAAATGTAGATTACAGTGGAGCAGCAATTGATATATGCACTGCTATTGAATACTTTTTAAATATGATTTTGGCGCTTTTCTCCTCAAAAAACGAATGAGTCAAGGAAGTTATTGCCTATTGTATGATAGATGAGGTGGGCCACTTTAATAAAACATCATAAATACACATACCTTTATTAATATTCATGCTTGTTATAGGAAAATACCCCGCATCCAATTGCTTTAGTTCAGTCTGCATTTGTTGAACTTTGAGGTATTGATAAATTGGTGGAGGAAACAATTTAGCACAATAGGATGTGTGTTCAGCTTTAGTTGATTCCCAGGTTATAATTCCTCTTATGTAGATGTTATTTCCAAACTTTAAGGTGTAGTTCAGACACGGGAGTGGGAATTTTGGCTTAAGTCAATCATGGAGAACAGGAAGGATTTTTTATATTTAAGTGCAACCACAGGTCTGGCTGAGGTATACTATAAAAACAGCGTGACATCCAAAGCTGTAAGGTGGAGTCGTGAGAAACGGTGAGGACTCAAGAGGTGGTTTTCTCAACACCCATCTGAGTCATATTCTTTAACATTGCCAGCTACTTGCACACGACAATTTGCGGCTTACAGCTCCCTATCTAATCCAGTGTGTCATCGAGAGTGAGATAAAGGCGTTTGCACAATCGATTGATCCAAATAAGTGTCTTAACTCCTAAGAGGTTACATTACAAGGGGTTTATCATTTTGGCAAGATCAGATTTTGATTAAAAGATTTCTACATTTTCTCATAAGGGTGAATGTAGTCGTGTCTGAGTGTGTGTTGATAGTATTAGAGAGTATTGCCACACTGTTTGTTGTTAAGGAGGAGAAAATGATGTGATAGGCTTGATTTGTTACTGGAATAGGGTCTCATGTTGGCACTGTCTTCACTGTGCCTTCCAAACGCATTTCCCTCAAGACGACTAGGGAAAAGTTTGAAATAAACAGCTATTTCTAGCTTGAGAAGTAGACTAGCTGACCCTTTTCCAACAGAAAACACAAATCTCCGAAGATGTTAAAACCAAGCTCATATTTAAACATTCACCGAAAGGCTGTGTTGAATCAGTTGTAGCAAGGCTGGTGAAAACAAACCCAGTGAGTTCCGTGCCAGGTCTAATAGCACAAAGGTGATAATGAGGGATAAGTGAGTGTGTTTATCTTCTCCTGTGATGTAAAATGTCTCCATTATTATTTATCAGTCTGCCTGCCTTCCGGTCTGTCTATCCACCATGAATCTTCTTTATTAACCCGTCTCGTAATCACCTCTCCTGTTCACAGATACCGCTCCTCCAGCCAGAGTGGTGAGTGCCAACTCCCTTCTAAATATGGGGGGCATTTTTAAACTTAAACTCTTAAAGTGGCCATTTATAGTGTTCAGGGAAGCATGTCAAATATCCCATCAGGTCTCAGATCAGTACGGCATGATACAATGATTTTAACAAGACATTCTCACAGTCGCACTCGCAGATACAGAGGCGCTTATTTGACTTTTACTGTTTTTGGCACTCAGAAGTATCAGTTTCATGCATCTGAACAGAATAAAGAGTAAAAAAAAACAGGCAACATGGGAGAAGTGACAAAACTACTGAACTTCCATCTCTGTAACATTATAGTGTTTGATAAATAAATAAGTAGCATATGGAATGACTCATTTTATCAAACAAAAATGCACAGAATATTTTTGCAGACATGAAAAGGCACAAGTATAGTACGAGTTTCTGCTTGTGATTTCCCTTGAGTGTAAATGTTCTGTCCAGAGGGTAAAACTGTGTCCAGAATCTTGGTTTGATCAAGAGCCATGTAGCACAATGCCGAAGAGAAATGCAGACAGCAAGATGAATGCAAACATTTTTGTCAAGTAAACAAACTTGTTATGCAACTGACAACCGAACAGGACAAGTTGTTGGAAGAAAAGGACAATTCTTAAAAACGGGGAAATAACCTTTGCTCAGCACAGAGTTTTAACGACATAAATAGTTAAAGTACTTTTTGGGGGGACTTTTTTTTCCTCCCCCTTCATTTGAATAGCTGGTTAACATTTTACTACTGTGACCATCATTTGTCAGTCATTTGATACACTGGAACAGGTCTGTTCCACACAGTCCTATTGGATGTCATTGCATGCGAACAAACTGGAACTCAGATTATGAGCTGTGAACATGATGTAACTATTACATTGAATATGTCACTTCATTTTCACCAGGGTCACATGCTGTAGATGACAAGCAGGTGAAATATTGGTAACTTCCAACTTAAGGTGAGGGTGAGGTCAAAGCAATAAAATCTAACCGTTTATTTTAGCTTGGGGGAAACCATCGGTCATGGTTAAATAAGATTAACTTTTGCCTTAAAATTAAATATCTTTCAGTGAAATACTTCCTGGAAGAGCTGAAGATTGAACCAAAGTCAGCAGAGTTTAAGGCAGATGTAAACACCCATCCATCACCCCGACCACAACACCATTACTTTCCATCGCACTGTTTCCATGTCAAACAAATCCACTGGTTTAAATGGGGAGGAACAATGTTACCCGCTCAGCTTCATGCAGGTACCACATACTCTTTAACATAGCATGGATTTGACCCATCTGTATTGATGCTGCATGTGTGATATGAGAGCATGAACCAACCCTGTGTCAATATAGTGTTAAAGTGAAATGTAATACATCTGCGGTCATACAAAGTCGTTACCTGTATATTTTAGCTAAATACAATTGTTTTTTCTGAAATTGTTGAACTTGGCCATCTGCCTACACAACCTCAACCATCAAATTATTCGAAGATTTTTCTATGTGTAACTGGTCTCAACAATGAGAAGACCTGAATGAATAGTTTATTCTGGCATCTTCTTTGTTTTCCCACTTATTTAAACAAGGCCAAATAAGAAGTCTATCTTTGAGACCTCAATCTGCAGTTCATCTGCAGCTAGATAACATTTTAAATTGTATGAATTGAATTGGCAAATAACTACCCAAATAAAGGGGGGGTTTCTGACACTATATTTCTGAGATGAAATAGCCATCATGGCCCCTGGCACGGACATGCAAAAGGCCCCACCACCTCTCACAGACTCTATTTGTTCAGCCTCATTTTGTTTTTGTTTAGTGCCTCTGTTACGCATCACTCTGTGGTGGTCTTTCTCCTTGTTGTAACTTTGTATCTCTTTGTAGTTGGTCTGTGTCTTTTTCTAATCGCTACGCTCCTCTATGTGGCTTCATGTCTCTTTCTAGTTGTGTGTCTTTGTCATTGTCTGGACCTTTTGGGTTGTGAGTCTCTGTTTTGCTTGTTTGTAGTTTTTGTCTTGTAGTCGTTTTAGGTTTCTTTGTGGTCATTTTGAGTCACTTCCTGTTCGCTGACATTTTGTAGGTGAAGGTCAGGGGGGGGCTTGATGCTTTGGGCCCCTGGGACTGTGCCAAGGAGGCCCCTTCAGTAATTCAGTAATAGTAACAATTTACTTTGAGTCAGTCATTGAATGTGTCTGCACATGTATTAAGTTTAGCAGAGGACTCTTTCAACAGCTTGATAAACCTACATCCTCATAGAGTAGATCATATATGTTTCTGTTTAATGGAGATCAAGCAGAATATCCTCGACTATTGTCTGCTTTTCAACAGCTGATGTGTCTCATTTTGTTCAGATTTGTTGTCAAGTAAAATGATGTGGAATCATACAGTGCATTTGTGTCCTTTGCAGTCTCTGTTCTTGTATTCCTGAAGAGCACACTCTCCACACAGTTGTATTGTGGGAGTTATCAGCAAATTAGTATTTAAAGAGACCTGTTTCTAATTCATGATTTTTTTCAGAAAGTCGTGTGGGGATCTGTGGTTTGTGTGTGTGTGTGTGTGTGTGTGTGTGTGTGTGTGTGTGTGTGTTGTGTGTGTGTGTGTGTGTGTGTGTCTCTGTGTGTGTGTGTGTGTGTGTGTCTCTGTGTGTGTGTGTGTCTGTGTGTGTGAAGTTCTTCCCAGATATAATTTTGGTCAGGTAGGATTGCACAAAACACATGAAGTGAACCACCACAAGCACTATACTCATGACCACCTTGCTTTACTCCATGTGCACGTAATTAACCGAGGCTACTTGAAATATTGGACTGATCTTAATGCTTTCCAATAGTGCTCTCTGAGGAACATTTAGATGTTTCTGCTTGACGCACGGAGGTCTTCAGGAAATGTGCTTTCAGTTTGAAAGGCCTAACCAGCTGTCTGTTTTTTAAACACCAGCATGTAGAACTCCTTTATCTTTTCTTCTGGCTAATAGACCAATTATCCGACTTTTGGCTATCTCCAGGTTGTACTGACTGTGGACTGGGATAGGCTACATCTGCCTAATGTCACCAACCACCAGATGAGAGTCGGTGTAAAATCAAGAATGACTGTATACTTGGTTACGGTTGGTAGTTTTATACCTCGGCATAGACATTACTTAATCTCTGCTTTAATGAACCAGCAAGCCTGCTGAGTGATGCCAGCGATATTCACACCCGGCCCAGACATGATGTTGTTTTGCTAGCGGCGGCAACAGCAAATATTCTGTGAGATTCATTACAAAGTTTTATGTCGGAGAATGGTTTCTTTTATTTGTCTTTCAAAGCAATCTCAATGAGTATAAAGGGGGAAATTGTCCTGTAGGAGTGTTTCATGAGATGAAAGTTGGGAAGTGAGTGTGTTGTTCTGACCACTGAGAGGGTCTTTCCACTATTGGTTAGTACAGTAAAGTTTGGTGTTTCGGGCTGGCCCAACTCCTGCTGATATGTTATTTACTGCTTGAAATGGGATTAATTGAGGTACTTTCAAAGGTGTTTTAAAAGGCGTCACATTGGGAATTTTATTTTGGTAAAAATCAATATTTTGATATGGATGATTCTGTTACTCTTTTACATTTTTTCCATCCAAGCCAAACAGGGCCAGCAAACAAACATTATAGGGTAAGCAGCATCTTTATCCATTATGCATGCCTTGTTAGGAAATGAAATAGAATTATCAAAGTCAAGAAAACCCCCTTTGGAAAAGCCATTAATATGTAACTGTAGGTAACCTCAAGTTTCTGTAGAATCCCAGTATTTTCATATTACCAGTATTACCAAGACCACCAATGTTCTTGTTGGACTGCTTGTGAAGTCATCAGGGCACACAGAAGATCAAGTGCTGAAGTAAACATGACTGAAATAAAATTGTAATTGATTCCCGGTGAGGTTTATCCCCATGTTGGTGAAAATCCTGTGACTCACTTCCTCAGAAAAATTAAATCATAAAAAACAAAGAGTCACAACACAGTGTGACTTCGGCTGTCACAGCATGTATTGCGTGCCTTGCTGCTGTCCCGGGAAAGGGCTGTGTCTGTGCCCGATTCTCCAGTAAAATAGCAGGAAACTCAGGCAACGCAGTCACTTCCACAGCCGTAACTGTGACACTCACACTCAACAGTAAAGGAATGTGGTTCAGAGCAGAGGTTAGGTAAACATTTTATTTGCCAAAGTTGCCGTTGACCGATTTGTCACTGACACACACATGTGGGCAGTTCATGCTGCAAACGGTGCTTCCAGTGCTGTAAAAGGGGTTTTAAGCAGCAGAGAAAACGAGGCTGTTTTGTGGTGTGGTTACCACTATGGAGTCAACCCTCGATCCAGGAGTGTGAATCACATTCTTAATTAGAGAACGCAATCTAAACCACATGTAAACAATTAGCCATCAGGATAGCAGGGTTGTTTCCTGCATGTGTGTGTGTGTGTGTGTGTGTGTGTGTGTGTGTGTGTGTGTGTTGTGCATACTGAGTAATAATGCTGCACTTTCACAGAGCTTGACTGAAACGGCGTACCAGAGAAAGTCCCTTCTACAGCAAAGCCCTGTTATCAGGTCATATCCAGAGACCACGTGACAAAGATATACAGACACATTTAAAAAATAAAATCAGGCAATATTGAATGTGTAGGCTCAGTGAAAGCAGTCACAAGCATGTAGAGAACGGTTCATATGTATGCTGTTGAAGCTATCGAGCTGTGTTTAGATTTTTAGTTGACGTTGTAGACTTTTCCATGAGATTTCTGCTCTAACAGCAAAGGCAGTTTTCTGTTCTTCTCCAAAATCAGTTCTGCCACAGGGATCAACCGAGCATGTTAAGTGCAGGCCGCGCTGCCAGAGCAGTAAAGATGACATATACGAAGGCAATTCTCCAATTATGGCTTTGTAAATAAATAAGCATCAGTGGTTATTACGTCTCTGACAGAAAAGACGAGCCAATATCACATAGAATGCAGCGGTGTTGTGATCCTCTCCGACAAACCTGAGGGGAAAATGGTAAATCTGGTTGGAGATAGCAGCTTGTTGATATCACATCTCCATTACCCAGAACAGATTGGGGAACTGCTTCAAGAATTGCCTATCTGCACGTCAGCAGGAAACTGTGTTTGTTCTCACAGCTCATTAAGTGTTTGACGCAGATAATGCTAGTTCCCAGTCTCTTATTACTTCACGCACAAACAAACACTTCAACTGAAAGTGTCCTTGCATGAAAATGTGGTTGTGGACCACGACCACAGTTCTCGCCTCGGTCTCTCCTCGCGGTTGCGTCTGTGTGCGCTGTGGGTCTCTTCTCCTCGGCCACCTACTGTGGAGCATTCAAAAACTGGGCAACAGCATCAACTTCATAGGCCAACAGAGGGTTATCTTTGCAAAAGCAAATGCTTCTGATAAATCTATAACAATGGAGGCAATTATTTTTTCTTATTTCAACCAGTAATGAGGTCATTTAGGTTAGGACAACTGCTGGTTGATGCTTAAATGTGATGTTGACCTACAATAGAGTGCTCTGAAGGCATTCCTCTGTGATTTTGGACTGGACAGTTTGAATATTGTACAATAGTTATTTCTGCATGCTATGATCCATTATGTTGTGTCTTAAACAGCATCTAATATGACCTTGTATATTATATAGAAACTCAAACTAAAACTCCTAATTTCCATGTTGGCTTTAAATACCATTTTTATTTTAACAATGGCTCACTCGACCTCTTCTATATGTGAAAGTTGTCTCCTCCTGAGAATTAAACACACAACTCTGCAGAACATTTTAACATTTTGAAGGCTGTTGTTTGTTTTTTATGGACCGAACTTTGGTTCACTCAATGTACCCATTTTAGTTTGAATGGGTATTGTCAGCTGTTGGCCTATGCCTCTTATTGTACATTGCAGGCCACACAAATGCCTGCTGTTGGCATTAGCTGTTTCTTTTGAACTGTAATTGACCGGCTTGCCAGTTATCCTCAGTAACACAGAAAGTCAGATCTCTCGTACCAAAATACACAGGCTTCATCAACAAATCCCTGAGCAGAAGCGATATTGACTTTGACGCTTCGAGCAAATAGTGGTAGAAGCCAAAATAAACTTTTGTGAGACTAACTGATATCGAGTGTCAGTTAGTCAGTTAGTCTGTGTGTGTGTGTGTGTGTGTGTGTGTGTGTGTGTGTGTACACTTTAAATGTTTTTCAAAACAACCCCATTAAACAACAATCAGCAACAACGTCTGATTAATGTCTATGACTTGTCCAACTGTGTAACAGGCCTATATTTTATGAAATATGTATTTTCTTTGAAGGGTGCAGCATTTGCACGGATGTAATAAGTTGTAACCGTAAGCAGAAAAACGTGTCGTCGTTTCCCTGCCAACAGTGTATTTGAAATATTTCTGTCTGTAAATACAAATAACTCAACAACTCAAATTGTTGCTTTTCAAATTGACATCCAGCCAACTCAGGGAACAACAGCCCGCGTCTGATTAAGACGAATCTCCCTGTTTTTTCCCAAATTAATAGTCTTGATAACATCAGCCCTTCCCTGTTCTTCAAAGAAGCGAGCACACTAACGCCCCTGGTGACCTGCCGTACTGATGGAGCGCTTCAGACATCCCAGGAAGCATAACTCTTCAATAAGGAAATTCCTGTTTGAGCCAAGACATGTGGCTCCGACCACACTCCCTTCCTCACTTGCTATCCCTCTCTGGTCTTTGCTCTGTCTCTTCTCTTTGCTGTGACTTCTTTGCTGACCGTGTCTCATTCTTCCTCCTCTCTCCGTCTCTTTTCTCATTTTCTACCAGCGGTACTCGCTCCTTTCACTCTGTCCCTCCGAGGCCTCCAAACCCTCTAATCCCTGTAGGTTTTCATCACATAGTGACAAACCAGAGGATGCAATTATGCAAGAATCCGTGTGTGTGTATGCCTTTTAGTTGTTGTTTTTTTGCGCTTTTTTGTGTTTCATGTGTTTATGGGCATGTCTATGTGTGCATGTGCATAATATACATCTGTGTTTGTGTGTGTGTGTGTGTGTGTGAGAGAGAGAGAGAGAGAGAGAGAGAGAGAGAGAGAGAGAGAGAGAGAGAGAGAGAAGCTAATCCTCTCCCACTAAATGGTTTGTGGTCTGAAGGGTGGGAGGATGAGTTAAAGAAAAGAAGAGAGGCCCAGAGGTGCTGCTCCCTTCATGTTGATAGGAAAACATCCCAGTGGCTTTTTACATGTTTAATATTACATACTGTGCATTCTCCATTCAGCCTAAATATGTATTTGTATTAGTTAATTAATCAAAACTTCCCAGCATGTCACGGTTCATTCATTGTCATCCGGACTATACTGTAATATCTTGAATTGGGTAAACACGTTCAGTTTACATTATTGTAAACTCTACTGTTGTATAACTTTTTAATTTGAACATAAAAACAAAGCATTTTGCAATTTCACAATATGACCATATTTCACCATTTTTTCACTCCACTGTGGGAGTATTTGAGGGCAGTATAAAATATTTAGTTAATATCTTAGTACATTCAAGTGAAATGACGAATGATAGGCGGCAAAAAGACAGTGGTTTTGGATTCATCCTGACCATAAATACCATTCCTGGTACTGTTTTACTTGAAAATGATTTAACATAATTCATCAAAAACAAACACATTCAATTGTATTTGTCGCCTGCTATTCCCCCATTTATCTCCAATATGGTATCCATTTAAATGATGTTAGAAACAGAACTTATAATTATACACAGTTTCAAATTCAAAGGGGCAAGACATGCAGTAATGCAGTACTCTGTTATGTGTTGTTTGACATTATGACAAGTAAGTGATAAGCCTCTATAAACACAAGCCTCTATGTGTGTGTGTGTGTGTGTGTGTGTGTGTGTGTGTGTGTGTGTGTGTGTGTGTGTGTGTGTGTGTGTGTGTGTGTGTGTGTGTGTGTGTGTGTGTGTGTGTGTGTGTGTGTGTGGTGTGTGTGTGTGTGTGTGTGTGTGTGGTGAGAAATGTGCCTGTGTGCTTTCTATAAACAACAGCATTGCTCTGTTCTGACCCTCCGTAGTATCTTAGCTCATTAGTGCTGAACTGAAGCTGTGGTCGGTGCCGACTGGCTCATGGGATACTCAGCCAATGCCTTGTTGCTAACAGCTTCCTGCAAATCTGCAAATCAGAGTCTTCTTCACTAGTTGGTGATGATTGGGAGATGATGGGACTGTTGGTGCTCTGTGTGTCTGCAGCCGTGTTCAACTGCATCTCCGCCTCGACAGAAGTCTGCAGCAATACCCTCCTACCTGGAGCTAAAGGTAAGGCACCTCCCCGAATGTGCTGTGAGTTTGATGAAAGACGAAGAAATCCCCATATATGAATACATACTGTATCTTCTGTTTGGGTTCTTGGGTGCTAATAATCTTGACTATTGTTTATTCATACTTTTGGAGATAAGACAATGTATGCTTATGGCTTCATGGTAAATGTATGTAACTAAATGTCCTCACAATGTAAATGCCAATATGTGTACATTCGTCAAATGGAAACTTCTGAGGAAACACCTCTAATGTGCCTTAGCGTTTACTGAGCTGATGATAAAGGTAGCAAGCATGTAATGTCCTGTAGTTTATGAGCCTCAGTCTGCTACCCCATAGGCTTTTGGAGGGAATGCCTCCCTGTGTGTGCTTTCCAGTTTACGACATCCAGTAGCTTGTTCCCCTGCTGATACAGACAGACAGACAGAACTAATAAAATATACACTTAAACACTGTTTTTTCAGCTCCATTCACGCTACTGAAATGGAGTTTTAGTTTTGGATTTAGTGAAAGTTAGAGAGAGTAGTAGTCCACAATCAGGAACTGAGACAAGTGAAAAAGAAAAAATTTGAATTTACAGTTCTTGAAAATATAAAAAGTTGTATTTCTTTTGTTCAAATAATGTTGTTGTCGTTTGTAACATGGGTAAAGTAGAAAACTCACAAGGGTATTTTGTCGGCTTTCGACAGAATTTTCTGTACTAGTAAGAAAGACCCATTGTGACCTTGTGTATTTAGACAGCTGCCACTAAACTGAACTGATTATTTGTACAAGACTCATCCCAGATACACTGCTGACCACAGTCCGTCTGTGTCTCACGTCTGCGTATTTGAGTGGGTGTCGGACGTCCATTTTTCTCTGTATCATACCCTGACAAAAAAAAGGTCCACACAACTGTGCTTATTTATTTTCACTTTTCCAATAAACATACTTTTATTGCATTTACTGGAACTTGTGACTTCAGTATTTTAAAATAGATTTACCGGCACTTTATTTTATATTGAGAAATGAGAATGTCAAAACACATTGGTTCCTTTCAGAAAAGTTTGCCTTTACTCACAAATCTCTCGGTGATGTGACACCTTAATCACACGAGCAAGGCGTGTTAGTAATTTAACTGTGCATGGTTTCAATTCAGTAGTCCAGAAAAGGAAACAATTTCATGCAGGCAGAAAACACTTGAAATTGCGGTGATTTATATCACTTGAAAATGTCTACAGCCTGCAGATTTGAATAATAAATGTCTTAAGTACTCCTCCAGTCTAATGGAGGGAGTTTGTTACAATCCTTCATTTTAAAGCCCAGCACTTAACAAGATATAAAGTGCTGTTGGCATCAACAACTGGGGCTCCGGTTCTCATAGACACTCTGAAACCTCTCAACATTTCTTGCCAACAGCTCTTTAAAGAGTGGACCCACTAGAGAAATTCCCTCTATGCTCACTTACACTTTCAACTCGAAAAACTATGTGATGTCACCAACACTTTAAATGAGTGAGCCCTTTCGGTAATGACACATACTTGGATGAACATAGATTAAAAGGGAATATGAAGATTTTATAAACAAACTGAACCTTACAGTCGTAGTGCACCCAAACCCACAACCAGGCCTGCATTAAATCTCCTACACAAACACTCACTCATGCTGCATTAGTCCTCGGCCAAATGTTAGTTTTGATAATGGATCATCGTCCTGTGATAGTTTCACTATTCCCTCCGTGCCAGCAGTGAGTGGGAATATGCAGATGTAATCCCTGGCATACTGGCTGAGCGAGCATGCTGCTGTAAAGGCCTCTTCTGAACAGAACTGTGCATGAAACACAATGGGAAGCGTTACGCATATCACCTGCATCCTGTCTTCTGTCTTTCCCTTTTAATTCAGGAGACCAAGGTGAGATTGGAGATGAGGGGGATCAGGGAAAACTGGGAAAGAATGGACCACCAGGACTTCCAGGTATCGAACATCCGTCCATCGGTTGTAAATACTGTGTATGGTGAGAAAAGGGCTTCTTAAAGCTGGCAATGATAAAGTAGGACAAAAACATCACGCACTTCCCCGATAAAAGAGTACGAACAATACCCATAATGGTATTCTCGACTGCAGTTGGGTCAGAGATTCGAGTGTGTAATGCTAGCAGCAGCTAATGAGCCTCTGACCTCAAGGAGCGCGCTAGAGAAGTCTGGTAAGTCCATTTCATTCAAACTCCACGGAAACACTTTTTTTTCTTTCCATTTTCAAACTTGTAGTCTTTAACCCCAACTGACGCTGACTCAAATGGCATCACCCCAAAAGACTGTTTTTCCCATGTGTAGTCCCCAAGACGTGTAAACAGTCTGATCTGTAAAAGTGGTGGCATTCCACTTTGGGGCCAGCGTTTTATCATCCAAATAAAACAACGTTGGGTTTGTTATCAGACTGCGGTTGAAGATGATGCAGTGCACAAACATTAGCATAATCACAGTGACTGCGGGTCTGTTTTCAGGGCACCCACACTAACCTGGGTTAACTGTGAGTCACAGAGGAATCAGACTTACAATTCCTCAAGTAGAAGACGAGTAGAACCCGAACACATGGTGCATTGAAGTTCAAGTCTGCGCAGGTGTTACTGATGAGATTTGGATGACTTTGTATAATCAAGTATCCCAGTAAGCCATGAGAATGTTATTTTTACACCTGTGCTTTTGCTAGTGTTCTGTTCTGTTTTTATTACCATCCTTGCAGCATTTGGAACAAGTGATAAAGTCCACTGCAAGTGGAGTAATAACAACAGTATAAAGTCTGACTTCAATGTCTCTAACTCAAAAAATATAATTCAAATTGCTTCTGAAAGCTGGACAAACCTTCACGTCTTACTTTCTGTACTGTGAGCTTCCAGACAGCCTGTGTGACTTTGCCCTGGCAGCAGTTTTTGCTTTTTCCTGCTTGAGACAGACAGACACACAGACACACAGACAGACAGACAGACCTGCACTGCTGTGTATCTGTGCAGGAAGCAGACGTGTTAATTGCTGCTGAGGAGAGCAGTGGCGTCCCGCTTCGCCATATGTGTTCCAACTGGCTGGTAGACTAGCTGGCCAGCTAACCGTCCATACGATATACACAGATCACAGCACACACACACTGAGCCATACATACCATGACGATACACACACAAGGCAAGCACACGTACAGACACAATGCATAATTGTATATGCACACACACCTACACACCCACACACACACACACACACACACACACTGTATAAAAGCACTGGTTGCTGGCTGCCCTCTTGCTCTTCAGAGATGTTTGTTTTATTCGATAATAACAACAACAGACACACACGTCTGTCCTCACACTGTGATTTGAGAGACACATGCCAGGACTGCTTGAGTCTTTTCCAAAATTGTGGAGAGAAAGAAAAGTGTGTGTGTGTGTGTGTGTGTGTGTGTCTATATATATATGTGAACTTTTTTCAACTTTTCAACTTTACGGATATTTTTCAACAGTATAGCAAACCCAATCATTATGGTTTCTGTGTGTGTATGCTTAGTGCAGGATGAACGCAGGTTCCTGTGATGACTTTGTTTCTGCAGTTATATGCCAACGGCTCAACAGATGACGCATGTGTTCCCCTTGCTTTACTTAGGCCGTTTTACAGGAAGCAGTTGATTAATTTTGGAATGTTAAAAAGGGAATACATGACCGAATGCTCTGGTGGGCAACAAAAACAATTTGTTGCTCCAAGCCTATTAACGTCAACAAACTGTGGTGCTGGATTTCTGCAGTTGTTAATTGGGCTTTACTTACTGTAAAACTGCTGGTAAAATGTAGGCGGGAAAGCCATTGTTACGACGGAGTTAGGTGTTCCGTAAGGTTCGTAATTCTTGCTTTTGGGACAGCTAGCAGGGAACTCTATATGTACAACAAATGGAAAATCTGCCTCAAGGCTTATACTTAATTTCATGTGACCCAGCTGTCTTTCCTTCACTCCAGAAAGCAGAAACACCGGTATTTTATTTGCTTATTTTCTTTGGGCAAACATTTGTAATAAATTATCTGCTTAGTATTTTAATCTACTGTATCTTTGGTTTATTATGCCTTTAAAAACATTTAGTCCACTGAGCGTTTTTGAAATGGCTTAAGGCTGAATGATTAGAATGAAAAATGTGGCCTTCGCCTCCTTTATCCTCCAGCAGCTGGAAAATCCAGACGTTAAACCGGTTGGAGGGGTTGGCCATGATAAAGAGTCAGTGCAGTGATAGCGAGGACTGTTATCTGGATGTTTAGATGGACGGTTTAACTGGCAAGTATAAGCACATGTGAAAACAACATTAATCAACTTTTATAGACAGAAGGAATAACAAGACACCAACCGATTCAATGTCGTCATATAATAAAAACAAACCTATAATCACGGTTCACAATCGGTCCTAGGCTGACAAAATATTGACTTTGTGATGGTGTTTCTCAGGCATTCACACTGAAAATTGCACAAAATTTGCACTCAGATTTCAGTGAAATGGTGAAATTTCCCATAGACCAGAGCTTCACCGAGTCCACCAGACCTCACACAATCCATAAGACCTCACAGCTTCTGCCAACACTCCTCACAAATCATCACGTAGAAAACCAACATGAGAAAGTGGGAAATGGTAGTGAATAGGTGTGTGGTGTGTGTGTGTGTGTGTGTGTGTGTGTGTAGCAAATCCCCTCTAATGTGTCAGTAAGTATTTCAAACCCCATCAATTTCCAGTTGAATAGTTTCCTGAGGAAATACTCATTCAAGTGCTGGCAGAAAGCCTCAGTCTTCTGAGTAATTCCCGCACACACACACACACACACACAACACACACACACACACACACACACACACACACACATACACACACACACACACACACACACACACACAATCTCTTTCTCCCACACTCTGATATTCTCTTTTAATACCTAACGAGAGCAGCCATAATAGGCTCGTGGAGTGACAGATGAGAGTAATCAGATCCTCCAGATCATTGTTGATTACAAACTTTATACATGAATCAAATAAACATAGAGTAATAAAATGATGTACATAAATAATAAATGCATGCATTTACTCCAGTTTGACAAAATCAGCCAAACCTGCACCAATGCACACTTTCAAACAGTCTGTCTTCACTCCACAAAGTGCCTCTCAACAAAAACAACTAGACTGTGCCCATAATCAATCAGCATTTCTCCCTCTAAATTATTTGAATGGCATAATAATAACAGCAATAACAGCATCGATTGGAACCGAACCATGCAGCGTTCTTTGGGGGGTGAAAAGCCCCAGGGTTCGCAATCTCTGAGAGCATGCACTTTTATTGATTAGGCCAGAAAATGATGCGTATTGTGTTTAATATTCTGTATAATATGCACTCTGTATTGGAGAGTCATAATCTCAAAGAGCTGATGAGATTTTCTTAACAATGTTTCAAATACCTTGAATCCTCTCCTTATATTCGTCCTCCTCTCTCCTCCTCAGGAGCCTTAGGAGAGATGGGGCTTGAAGGAGAGGTGGGCCACACAGGAAAGATGGGGCCTTTTGGAGACAAAGGTAACAAATCTCAAACATTTCTATGAGCACTTTTTTTTAAAAACTGTCTCCTTCTCTATCATTTTCTCTTTCTCTATAATCAACCCCATGCTCTGTAAACATAGATGTTTTGGTTTCATTAGCATCAATTGTCCACAATAAATCAAATGGGACAGTGCAACTAGGGAAAAGCCTCAGTGTCCTGTGAAAAAAAAAACATATTTACAAAATGAGAGAAAGATTGAAGGACTGTCGTGTGTCTAAATGTGTCCTTAACTCAAGGTTGTGACACTTTTCAGCGTGTCTGTAGTCGTCAACAACAGGCTAAAAAATGTCAAAAATGTAGCTGTGAGGTTTCTGCAGGATTTTAATGTCTTGTTTCCTGAACTCCTCCTCAGCCTGGACTGCAGCTCCATAATCATAATCTCAAAATATTAAAATAAGTAGAATGGACATTTCTGCACAAATCGGCAAACATAATAAGTCCCATGCACAAGGAGGAATGTTTGCCCGTTCTTTTATGTTTTAGATCCTATACAAAGATAGAAGAAACCATAAGCCTACAGTATGAGGTCATACAGCTGCTTAGCCCAGGGTGGCTGAAACTATTTCTATCTTTATTTTTATTTTTATGAGCAGTCATGTTCCCCTGCCTCTCTAGGCATTCACTTTTCCTCAGTATTCATTATGTTTAATACACTTACAGGAAAGTGGCTGTGCATCAGCCATCTCAGGCAATGGAGTGAGGTCACAGGTTTGGATTTCTCTTGATCCTGAGCGCTTGTAGCTCATAAAACACCTAGAGAAGAAGGAAAAAAACACACTTTTAGGGAAATGTCGGCGTTAGTAGAATCACAAAGTGAAATTCTGCAACTCTTTTACTGACTTGCATGTTACAGGCTCACTCACAGAAAAAAATCGGTTTAATTTCTTTGCCTACCTTATTGAAATTGGAATTCATTCAAGATACAGTAAGGATTATTATGATACATGAGCTGGTGTCCCTTTATAAGTGCTACAATGCCCTGGATATTTCTGGTTATTATTAGTGATTATGGGGCTTGCGATTTCCTCAGGCAAAAGAGCAACGATCTGAAGCCAGGTAAAGTTTGTAATGTGGAAAACCAACCATCTAACTACAGCAGGACTGTTTGGGTTGAATTTTACTTTATGCCTCCAAAGGGGACACTGCCTGTCTGGTAGCATTTTGTCTTAATATCCCCCTGGGCGTCTATCCTGGCAGCGGAGTACAGAAATGTTGACTATTCACAGTGTTTATTCCATCACAAAAGCCAATCAGGCTGATCAGATTGTACAGGTAGGATATTTCCTCATATAAAACCAGCCTATTCACAGCCCACTTCCCCAAAAACACACTTAGTTTCCTCAGTAGAATGAGTGAATATGTTCCGAATAACATTTACACACAAAAGTTACAATCGATACACACCTCTATACATCAAAAACGATGTGTGTGGTCATGTTGAGGTGTATTTGAAACAATTAAATCTGGCTGACAAAAGGTCAAAATTTGACCTGAGTAACTCTCTACCTGTGTGCAGCCATGTTGAAAATGTTTTATGTATGATACAGCCATCTGGTGGTAATCTGTTGTAACTGCATCACAATGTTGTCTAAAAACACAAGAAGCATGTTTTATTATCAGTAGGTAGATAGTAGAGTGTTAAATATGTATATTGTAAGTGATTAAAAAACAGAAAAAGTGAATTACCAGGATGCTAGCGTTGTCTCACACGTGATTTCTACTGCTCTGTAGGTAACCATGGTGATACAGGCTTGGAGGGGCCCTCTGGTCTAAAAGGGAAGCCAGGTGAGTGAGTCTACAGCATGCAGACATTGCTTATTTCCATCCATCCATCCATCCATTGTCTACCGCTTATCCTGTATTCAGGATCGCGGGGGGGCTGGAGCCGATCCCAGCTGTCATTGGGCGAAGGCAGGCTACACCCTGGACAGGTCGCCAGTCTATCACAGGGCTGACATGTAGAGACAAACAACCATTCACGCTCACATTCACACCTACGAGCTTGCTTATTTCAAATCCTATATATATAACAATACAATACATTCTGCTTCTCTCAGACAAACATGATGGTGATGATGCAGCAATTTTACATTTATAAAATAACCAGTCTAGACAGAGTTTTGGTCGTGTACTCCAGCACACTGGAATTGAAATAAAATGATGTAGATGAGGTTGAAATGCTGACTTTTATTTTTAAAAATGTTGTGGCACATTTTATAGATACAATAATCCCCTGATTTTATGACCCGGCAGCAGGACAATGGTCTTAAACATACAGACCAGGCAAACAAGGAGCTTTTTTTAGGGTCAAACACTGGAATTGTCTGACCTCAATCCACATGATCATGTGTTTCGCTTGCTGAAAACGAGGCTGAATGCAAACAGCCCTGCGGCAAGCAAGAGGAGATGACGGTTGCAGAATAAACCTGGCAGAGCATCACCACGATGCCAAACGCTGGCTGATGGCCACAGGCTTAAGAAAAAAGTCACCATTCTCCCATGTTCTGATTATCCTGTGTACATATCATAAAAGTCCTTTGGTTGTTGAATGAAAATAACCCAAGGCTGGGGTGGAGATGGGTTTTGCTGTGCAGAAGGACGGGTCAACTCTTTCAAAGCATATACAAAGTGGTGCTCCACTGTAAAGTCTGACACTAATATACCCTGGTGCCGTTTTGTCACAGTCAGGATGCAGGAAGGTGCTATGAAAATCTGTACACACTCAAATCATGTGATGATTGGTTTTATCCACCAGGTACAACATGTGACTGCGGCAGGTACAGGAAGGTTGTTGGACAGCTGGACATCAATGTAGGCAAGCTGAGGAACGCTGTCAAGTTTGTGAAGAACGGTGAGCGCTGAGGGGTTTGATAGATATAAATAATATATGGGTTAACAGGGAGACTATAACATGCAGCTCAAGATAAAAAGGGAAACGCTGTATTGAGTTCATAATATTTAGGCCATATAAGAAGAAACATGATGTTTTGCTACCTAATAATTAGTCTTTCTTTGGTTCCTTTTTCTTTTTCTTTATATTCCCTTCCCTTACATTGTTGCATTTCTTAATATAAAAAATATGTAGTTATATATCTAAATATATCTAAATATATGTCCTTATTTCTATTTCTATTTCTATATTTATATGTACCATCAATGCCCTGACAGTCATGTGGGTGAACTTGATGCAAAAACTTATGGTACACAGATAAAACACCCTTAACAATGTTTGAAAAGTGTTGCCTGTTTTGTTTCTTTGTTTTATTACATTTTATCCTTTTTTTTTTTACTAAATACATCTTTTTGTGTAGTTTATTTGATGTTTTTTACTTTAAATATACATTCCTTGAGAAAACATTTTCGTTGATTGTGATGGAAAAAATAAATACCCATACTTGTGAAGACCTTTAATCCTTTGCCCTGTCCCATGCAGTCATCTTGGGGCTGAAGGAAACAGAAGAGAGGTACTACCTGCTGGTGAAGGAGCCCAAGAGGTTCAGAGATGCTTCAATGAATTGCAAGCTGAGAGGAGGCAGCCTGGCCATGCCAAAAACCAGCAACGCCAACCTTCTAATGGCAGACTACGTCAGGCAGGCAGGACTGACAGGAGTTTACATAGGAGTGCAGGCTCAAAGCAAGGACACAGTGAGTGATGCCCATCAGATGCATGAGGACACACACACACACACACACACACACACACACTTTTGGTACTTTTGTCCCCTTTTGACATCAGTTTTCTTAAGGAGGATGAGTATCTAGGGCTATATTCTCCTGACACCTGGTTCACCTGTTGAATTGCCTTCTAATTACCCCCCCCCCCCCCCTCTCTCTCTCTGTGTGTGTGTGTGTGTGTGTGTGTGTGTGTGTGTGTTTGATAAGAATGGAACAAGCAGTCATGTTTATGCAGACTTCAGTCCTCTGCAGGGTTTTGCTGCTTGGAGCCAAGAGGAGGAGCTCGTCTCTACACAATCTCCCACCACAAACCCAGGCTGTGTGGAGCTGCTCAGCACTGGGACATGGAGTCACGTGAGTGTGAAGCCACCATGTTTTTCATCTGCGAGTTCCCGAAGAGCAGGAGAAGAGGTGGTGGAGGAGGAGGAGGAGGAGGAGGAGGAACGATGACGCCTGCCTTAGCATTGTCATAAGTCAATGAAACATTCAGATGTCCATGCAAAAGAGATGGAAGTTTGTTGTGTAGAATTGGCAATTTATATTATTAAAAAAAATTAAATAAATTGTGCCTGCATAATCACATAATGTTGCTTTCCTTAAATAATGAAGCAGGGGCGTTACCCATCACAGACAGCTGATCATCTAAGCTTTTCCCATCTTCTTCATGCCATCGAGTGCTTGTATTTGTGCATTTGATCCACTTGGGAAGCCTTTTTATCCACTGTCTCTCATGGATTCTTGGTTATATTAAACTGAATCAGCTGATTGTTGAAGCTCTAGTTTATATAGAACAAGCGATACAAATAGTTTGGTTAGCAGAGTGGTCTGTGCAAGTCGGTTTGTATTGTTTTTTTAAGGTCAGGTGTGCAAATTCTGCAACACTGCTGGCTGGGGGCTGGATTTTAATTTACAGGTTTAATAACCAAACCAGTATTGCCTTTGAATTCTCATCTTAGTTTAGAACTTGTGATCTTGCTTTAGGCGAACACCTGCACGAAAGCAAACAGTACTTACTTCATGATTTCTTACAGTTATCACACCTCAAATTACATTTCTTGGAATAAAATAAGATTTTAGCTGTAAAATGAAATGTCTAAAGAATGAGGAAGGACCTATGAAAAGTCCCACTGAAGACATATCATTCAAACTCTTGTGTTCCCTTCACCCAAGTAAGTGTGCACGCTGTTCTAAGCAAATCATCGGAGCTTGTCATACCCACATACGCCCTGCCTTCCATCTCTTTGGCAGATGACATTACAGCTTCTACCTGTCTGCACAGCCGTCTCGCTCTCTGTCTCCCACGTTCAGGTGACGAAGTGAAGCATGAGGGGTGCTGCTTGTTTTGCTTCCATGCTGTTGATCGCATTCTTCCATTCTGAAGCCACCAATGATGAATGCAAAGGAAAAACTGCAAATGTGTTTCTGAATTCGTCCTATCTACGTGGTGGAGATTTTTTTTCTCTCCCAGACACGTATGTTAAGGTAGGACATCTCCATCTCTTTACATGAGTAAGTAGTTGTAGTTTGCAGGTGATAATGGACGAGTTGAAAGATCATATCCATCCATCCATCCATTTTCTACCGCTTATCCTGTATTCAGGGTCACGGGGGGCTGGAGCCGATCCCAGCTGTCATTGGGCGAAGGCAGGGTACACCCTGGACAGGACGCCAGTCTATCTGAAAGATCATATGTTTAATGTTTTATAAGGCCGATCAGTTTTGAGCACAAAAAGCTGTTAAATGACCTTGAAATACAATCATGGGGAAATGAGTGGAGCAATAATGTTTGTTTCATTGTGTCACTGCTGTTCTAAAAATAAATTGTATCTTAAATTCAATATAGATGACGGTTGGCGATGTAACGAGGACGAGCCCAGTCATTGACAACGAGCAGATCGCTGTGTTTAAACAGTGGTTTGTCTTCAAGAATGCCCAAAGCGACGTCCTGAAGATCGAGGTCTGGGACGAAGACGGAGGTTTGAATGGCAAAGATGACTTCATGGGCAAATGCCTGATTAAACTTAATAAGCCTGTCAGTGAAGAGAAATGCAGTTTTGAGAATGGGGAAGTGTCACTGAGTTACACCTGTATGTGAAACACATTGTACCTGTTATGGATAACTTCTCTGATCTGATATTACATAACATTAATGAAATATGAAGATCAATAAACAGTTATCAGATGATTTCTTCATTGTGTGTATAATTGAAAAGTGTATATTGAGAGTGTGACCATATAAAATCTTCCTCCAAACATAAAAGGAACGAAACGAAACATAAAAGCAGTTTTACTTATAAAAAACAAAGCATGATTGCAAATACCAAGCCACACAAATAGAGAGTAAAAGTACAATTAGGAAAATCTAAACATAAATTTGTGTTCAATTTGCGTTAGTGGTCTCACTATTATTATCGTATTGTATTGTTGAATACTGAAGAATCATGTCTTTTTTGACTGGATATTTTTTTACCGTAGAAATTCCAATGAGTTCATTCTAATTCTAATATAATGTGAGGAAGAAACACGTAATTCAGTGAGCAGCTGTAAGCCTGCACTCTTGGCAAACAAACTTGGCGTACCAGCTCGGTGCTCAGTTAGCTTCGCACACAACAAAAAATGCTCTATTTGGGTGGAGAGCTGAGTGTTTGTATGATTCGATTTTCACTGCAATCTATACAAGCTCTATGTGTTCGCTAACGATAGCTAACAGCACACTGTGTATGCACTTATACTAGAAGATAACTTAGCAGTCGTCTTTGTTATTTTCCTCCTTTTTTCCCAGTGGAATTAGTTTTGATTGATTTTGTCCCAAGCAGACACCAATCACAAAAATACCTTGCAAGATGCAAAGTGCACAGGATAACAGGTAAAAAAAAAAAAAGAGAAAAAAAAAGGTAGTTCCTGTCTGGGCTTAATTCGATTATGGTAGTTAAAACTGGAGGATTTATACCTTGATATCATGATGATGAAATCGTATAAACTGTTCACACTCAAAGGCCTTTTCTCTATTTCCCCAACCAAAGAAATACTTCCTCCTTTGTTTGGGGAAGTTGTCAACTTCCAAGTATTTTTAGGAAATGTGATTATTTAACTTTCTAAATGACTACACGGTGGTGTGCACCTTTGGGCCTCTAGATGGGGACATGCTGATGGCTTCATATTAAAGAAAAAAATGATACTTCATTAAAACACTTTGACCTAATAATGCTGTCTCCTTACAACCCACTAGCATCAATAATCTTTCAAACATTTAAGCATAAAAGTTGCAGTGTTAACATTTAGCCCTGAAGGGGTTGTTATTAATGGTTTGGAAAGTGATAAAATATAAAAAAATGTATAAAAGGGACAATTGTCCAATCACAGGCTAACATCCTGTTATGTAAACAGGAAGTAAGAGTTTTGCAGACTATCGTGTCACTATGCCATTCTTAAAGGCTCCGTCCACAATCCTGACACAAAAAAAAGAAACTAAGTCATTGCTTAAAATACACTGCTGCTGTACACCGATGCACAATTACAAGCATACAATTGTGAAGTAATAATGGTGGACGTAATGGATGTGCAAGTAATCTCAACAAAAGATTATTGTTATTCACAACTAATAGGAAAATAAATCTCAGTGTTTTGCTTGAAATGAAAGTCCAAGCCAAGGGGATTTCCTTAAGAAAAAACAAACATATCCTCCACACCCATTTGTCTTTGCACTGTCAGCAACTCATCGAAGCTTAAAACAACTGACACAGCACAGACACACTGACCACAAATTTGGCAGATGTCAGTGGCAATGGGCAGCACGTCAGGGGAGGTTGGGGAAGATAGTGTGAACCTGATGGCTACTGGCAACAGATGGACGTATGGATGGCGACCTCAACTGTCTGGTAAGAATACACTTCTAACCACGTTTTTGCCAATATTCAGTATAACACTCACTGTCAGAATAGTAGCTGTAAGGCAAGGCAAGGCAACTGTATTTGTATAGCACCTTTCAACAACAAGGCAATTCAAAAGTTCTTTCTATATGATGTAGCATTTATAGCTACATAGGGACAATTTACTGCTAATTGTACCATTGAGCTAAATGGCCCATCTGGATTGTTTATTTGTGTTTTTCCTCATTGTGAACATTTTGTGGATCAGTGTGGTGGATTGGAGCTGCTGCAGTGTGTCTGGGTTTTCTTCTGCTGATTTTGATCTTAGGCGTGGTGGCCCACAGTAAGTACAGCACTGCCTTAACAATCACAATTAGTACACAGCAAAAAAAAACAAACTCCAATTCAACACTCAAAGTCAATTAGCAAATCTGTTTTGGTTTAATTCTATAGCAGTGATCACTTTGAATTCATGCTTTCTCACTTGTTGCAGTTTCCAGTGCTATCAGTCATCGAGACTCGAATTGTCAAACCCTGATCTACAGCCTGACTATAGACAAAGACTCTCTGATAGATGAGCGGGACCAACTGCAGATTAATAACAGCAACCTGACAAGAGAGATGGAGGCGCTGCAGAGTCAATACCAAGCTGTGGTTGCAAGTCGAGATAAACTGCAAGAGGAGGTCAACGGATTGACTCTCAACAAAACGGGTAAGAAATGGCCTTGAACTAACTATCTTAACTGTAATCTTCTTTGATTTGGATTCACTGCTAAGAAAGGAAACAGAACAAGATAGAGGTTCATTATCAAACGGCAAGAGACTTGAGTGGCTCATAGAAGCGCACTCCATTAAACACAAGGGATAATGAGATTAGTAATTCTAACTAAGTAATTTAAGGTCATCCATTCTATTTTCTGTTCGCCTCGCTGAATCCAACTGGTCTTAAATGTCTCATGCTGCCTCTTGTTAAACAAAACTACTGAATGTCACAGACAACGGTCTTGTATCCAAAATAGCAACTTTCGAAGTCAACGTTATGTAAACAGCAGGCTGCTTGCACCAAAGTGAAAGATAATCCGTACAACTGTAAATTCTAACTACAACTACAATATGGTTTGTGGTCCTGTAGGAAATATTGAACCAAGTGCAGGCTCACTGCATGACACTGGAGCTGGGAGTCTTTGCAACACACTGACCCTTGATCTTTGTGTTGACACATCATAGAGAATCAATATTATGGAAGAAGTGTCGTTGATGATAGCACTTCCTGTGTGGAAGACGCAGACATATTAGAGGAAAGGCAAACATTCCTAAACCTGTCCTGCTCTGTTTATCGATTTATGGAAGTTAACACCAGCAATCCCGTTGGATATTTACAATTACGAATGGCAACCGTTGCATTTGTAGATATCTGAAATGTGAGTTTTTCCAGGAAGGAATTATATTGCATATATCCACAATGTTCACTCAAGATATCACAAATGCAATTTTGGATATCTGAAAAGACAAATACAACCTCCGCATGAAATGTGACGGCATTTTTCCGAGGAAGGATAACCTTGTGGATATCAGAAATGCCAATTGCGAATAGCAAGAATATCCAAAATCCTTTTGCACACAAGAACAAAGCTGTTTATTCATTTCCATTTTGACTTTTTGAATTTGACGTGAAACCATAGCATCAGTCAGCAAGTGCAAATTTAAGACCTTATCGCTTTACATCTTGTTTTAAAACGAAAAAGGTGGACACATTGAAATATCGTACTTTCAAACTTTGAGAGCCTCGTCTTAATGGGAAGTCTAATTCTGACTTCACTCCATTAGCAGAGATTTCCCATCTTCAACACATTTAGTGTGCATCAGTGTCTGCAGTGTATACTTTAGTAGTTTAACTGTTTTACCGTTCACTGCCATTCATGTTGAAACGGTGTGCAAACACTGAGACTGTTAAGTTGCTGCAGGTTTAGGTCATTCAACCTTGTGCAAATCACAGTGTTGGTTATTTTATCTAAATTTACTCTAATAAAGGCCATTGCAGTTTGTGCATTAATATCAAATCACGTCTGCATCTGAATCAGTAACACTGGTCGTTTAAGCTCACAAAGCTTGTTCCCTGCTTCCCCAAATCTTAGCTTAAAGCAGTTTCAGGATCACAAAACCTAAAATACACTTATACTGCTGTCTCTAGGAAAATCTTGCCACCAAGGATGGAAACCATTCGGAGGAAAGTGCTACTATTTCTCTCCTCAAGGAGCGACTAAAACCTGGGACAACAGCAGAAAAGACTGTAAAGAGAGAGGAGCAGACCTGGCGATTGTAACCACAATAGAAGAGGTCACTTTTGTCAGCAAAGCGTATTCACTTATCTGGATCGGTCTCTCTGACAAAGAGCAAGAGAACAAGTGGAAGTGGGTCGATGGGACCGATTTTACATCTGATGAATTCTGGAAAGAGGGGGAGCCCAATAATGCAGACAATGAGGATTGTGTTGAGATCATACAGTCTTCGAAGAAATTCAATGACGTGGTTTGTAATAGAAAATATTCATGGGTGTGTGAGGATTGAGGTCCTTTTTTGTCTTTCAGTTGATGCCCCCGGGTTTTCTTTTTTTATATAATCTGATGATAGTTACCCTAGTGTCAAATATACTTTCACTTTAGGGTTTATTTTTCTAATGTGTTTTCTGAACTAAAAAGCAATACATAAATGTAAATGTGATTTGTCCATTTTTTTAAAATGTAACTGAATGAGTTTTCTGTAATCTTCACATTACATGTTCTGTTCCTGCTTTTATGAATTATTAGTTATTCAAAGCAACACACAAAAAAGTGTAACGCGCAATGTTGTATCTTCTTAATGTTTTCTTCCACTGATTTCAAAATAAACAATGAAAACCTGGAAAATAGAACCATTGACTCCTTTTATATTTCACAATTTTCTCATTTAAATCTCCCAAAGTCTGAAGAATGCCTCATTGAAAAAAAGCTTGAGAATCAGCAGATTAGCACAAAAGAAGATGTACTTTCCAGGGTGAAGTGTCTTTCCAGGGTCAAATATGTGCTTCCCAAAACTTCTGTGATTAATGAAAAAAAAGCCCCCTGAAAGAGATTTCCGAACAAGCAGTGCTAATCTTTTAAACAACTGTCTTATATCATATGACAGGATGCAGGGGTTTAATGCCGGTCGTATGGATTCTGACTTCCAGCCACACTGAACAAAGCTCAGTGCCCTTTAAGAGGTTACATCAACATTGGTTCACATAAGCCATGTCCTAGCTAAACATTAACTGTTGCTTAGAAGAAAAAAAATTGCAACTGATGTAACAAAGCACTTTTACTTCACCATTTGATCTAAAAACACAACAAATTCAAACAAACAAAAAACAACCCTCCTACACTTAATGTTTCAGATCCATATTTTTGTGGTGTTTGTTGCTGAGCCCCTTTTGGAAATATGTTCTCCTCCCTCCTCAGTTAACTCAAAGCTTTAAGCTAATATTTACTTTTCAAACGCATTTTCACCTGCACCGAGGAGGTTAATCAGTGCACAACATTGTTTCTAAGTGTTAAAAAAGAAATCAATGACACGTTACTCAGGACTCCAACTACGTTATTTTTTATGCTTTAACCTACTGTGGCAGCAAACTGGTATCACTTTACATTTGGTTAAGAAATAAATATAGCATCACAGATAAGACATGGATTTCTTTTTAGTGAAGATCATTTTTTTAGTGAAGATGAAATAATCTTAAATACAATTATCAAAAATCATAAGGTATCCCTTTATTTACCACGATAAACTTATTGTGAGTCTCCCAAGTGGGAGTAAAAAAACTGCTGCCTTCAGTTGGCGTTGGATTTACCAGAACTACAGGATGAGCATGTGCCTCTATAATGTGAACAATTAGTTTACATGAGTTATCTAGAATTTACTTTAAGGGTGCGGAGAGCATAAAAAAACGTATAAAGGAGGAGTAAAGGAGTGATCCGTCTGTGGTGTTTCATCATTATAAACACACCCTGACTATGACATAATTGATGTACTACCTCACCAACGTCTGATGCAGACAGCAGGTTTATTCTGCCAAAAATCAATTCATTGGCAACACCATTAATACACATTCAGTTCATGGATCGTCTGGGTATTTCCTAGCCTCCCTCTATTGTACTACAACTTCTACCTATAAATGAATTCTAATCTAAGTTATATGACTCGTCCATATTTTATTGGCTTCATCCTGCCAGTGTTGCTCATATAAGCAGCTGGTGTTCAGATCATTAAGTAAAAGTAAATACCACACTGTAAAAAATACTCATCTACAAGTAAAAGTCTTGCATTCAAAAACCCACGTATTATCACCAAAACATACTTAAAGTATGTTAAAAGTAATAGTTATCCAGGCAGTAAAATGGTCCCTTATGGTGTTCAACTATTATGATGTTTTTGGATTCAGATGACTTTTGCATGAATGTGCATCTTGCCTTTAACTGCTGTAGATAAGGTTGTTTTAATTTAAACTACTCTATATACTGTTAGATAGTTTAATCTGCATCATGTTGAGAGATCGTCACATGTTCATCAAATGTATGTAGGTAATTAAAAAACAGGTTTCAGATTTGTTCCAGCATGTTCCAGCTGATCCAACAGGCTTTAATGGTTTATTTAGTTTTTAGAAGTAGGATCATTTTCTCAACCCATAAAGGAACAATTCATGGATTTATCAGATCAATCCCCACATTTAGAGACATTTTAGGAAGGGTATGGCAAACAATAATCAGAAAAAGCAATACAAGCTGAAGCTGTCAGGTGTAGTGGAGTATAAGTACTATATCTGAGCGTGATCACAATTATTTAAGAGTAAATAATAGTATAATAATACTATATTATAGAATGCTATAATAATAAAAAGTAGTTTGCCCACGGATTATGATATTTTAGAAGCAGGTTTGTTGTTTTTAATTTGTGAGTTGTATTGAGTCTTATTCTGTGTATTCTATTCACCATCACAATCAATTAAAACCTCTTAAATCCTTGTATCCCATCATTTCTCACACGTTACACATGGGATTTATAAAACGGATGTGGGAATGTAGGAGCTTTCCGAGAGGTCCCTGAATGCAGCGTTGGTTTCCAGGGAGTGGCACCTGCACCTGTCCGACCTGTTTGGGGGACACTCGACTCCGGAGGAATTTCCCCCCGCTGCTCCCGTCCTTTGTTGAACGGAGTCCGTGTAGTGGGAGACGGAGGGTGAGAGCCAGAGGAGAGGGGGAGTCAGAGAGCCGAGAGAGAGGGAGATACAGAGATGTCGGAACCACCGCTAATCCCGCTGCCACCTCGTTTCCAGCGCCAACCATTTCTCTTCCTTTGGGACTGGAGGTGTTGAGAACTTACTCTGGAGCCCTCGTCTGTGTAGAAATTGTAAGTTTCGTTTAAGTTGGGTTTTTTTTATTAGTAGATACATGATTTATGTTGTATTCTTGAAGTAGGCTTCTCTGCAAAAGCTGAAGTCTATTAATAATTAATGGCCTCCAGTGTCGTTCAAGTCCCGTGCGACTTCTAAGTTGTAGGTCTTTGCTCTGTGCTGTGCGGACTGAGGCTTGAGGCCGTTTTTTTGTTGCTTTCGCTTGCCAGCCAGATCAAGGGTATGTGGCCTCGAGCCATGTCTCCAAGACGGGGTCAGAACACCTGTTGCATTAGTCCAGTCAGTGCTGTTGGCCTGACAAATGCTAGTGAAGAGCACAATATATATAAGTGTCTTTACATGCTATCTAAGCTTGCTATGATTTGACTGCTTATCTCTTTGCAGCTGCGTCCTGCATAGGTAGGCCTTCAGATGGGAACGGTGTCGTTTAAACACATCTTATAGCTGTATAACAGTAGGCAGGCTGTGAAGAGTTTGGGAAGTTCTCTTTAGTGTTTGAGTTATTTGATCATTTGTAGGTGTCCTTATATTGTATGTATTATTAATTGTTTTTTTGTTCTTGTTGTTGGACACATTTTAAGTTGAAATAACATAACAGTGACTCTGCCTTGGATCCTTGGATTCTTGATGCACCTGTAAGACACAGCCGGCCAAAGATTTCCTCTCAGTGAGGCATGCAGATTTTAGATTTGGCAGACAGAGGGGTATGGCTCAGTACTACATTGAGTATTGAAAAGTACAATACCCCTTACCGGTAAAGATATATGTGGTTATTATACCTGATGTCTCCCCAGTGCATCATAAATAGCTGTAATGACAGAAATGTGTCCACTGAGACACAATGACCAATATGAGTGTTTGATTTTGTCCCCAGTTATTTGGTGGTCTAGTATGGATCCTGGTGGCTTCCTCCAATGTGCCCGTGCCTCTGCTGCAGGGTTGGGTGATGTTTGTCTCCCTCACCACCTTCTTCCTCTCCTCCGCCTACCTCACGTTCCTCGTCACCGGCCTCGCCGACCGCGTCAACGCTGACTGGAATTTCTTGGTGAGCTGGAGATAAGTGAACTTTTCAGGCTAGGACGTCTTTCCATCCGTTCAGTCATTCTCCCTGAATCAGTGTTACTCACCAAAATGCATTGTGTGTGATAATCAGTTGACCACTGAGAACATTTAGACCGGTTATGCATGTCGGTCTGTGGGTTAATTAATAGCTTCTTCTTGGTGCTCATGTTAACCAACTGGAATTAAGGAGCATGTGGGAGCGGAGGCAGGTGAGTACGGAAAACGTGTCAATTCACGACTGATGTGCCACCCGATCGGCTCTTCTGATTGGCCTTCATGGAGACCGCCGCTCAAACCGTTTAGAATGAACATCAGCTGGTTGATCAATCAGAGCAGCCTTAACCATGCAGCAGTACATACGTCAATACACATTAAAATATCAGCACCTCTAAATGCATAGCGTTGTGAATGCACTGGAGCTCACTGAGTCAGATTAAAATGAAAAGGCCTCTTGCATTTCACTGGTTAATGGATGTTGGGCCAAACTCGAGCAAAACTGATCATCAGACAGTTTTTAGTTATTTCAAATGCAGTATTGTTTTCATGCATGTTTGCTAGAAATTTGCTGCATGTGTGCCCACGTCTACACGCATGCATGGCATGAACAAAACAGGGAGCCACTTATAGAAAGAACACTCCGTAGCTCTACCAGAGGTCTACAACTCCTCAGGGAACCGTCTTAAGACGTCAGTCAGTGTTTGATAATGTTGTCATGGCAGCAACTGTTTATTTTGTGGGTGTAAAAGTCAGAGGTATGGTTCAGTGGCAAAACTCAAAGTCGGTCTCATGGCAGTATTTCAAATCAACTTACGCATAACATAAACTGTCAACAAATCAAGCATCGAATGCTTTATGGAAGTTAGCCAACGGTACCAAAGCACATTAATGTTATAGTCTAATACATGGCTGGTCTATTGTAGATTATTGATTTTAATGTATGGAAATAAAAGCTGATATATATACATTATATGCATAATATTTTGAAGTCTACTTTTCATTGTAGCTATTATGTAGTTTTCACTATGAGGAACAAAAAAAATTCACTCGTGATTTCACATTTCACTCACCACCACACGGCAAGTGTGGGCTCACAGATTCACGATTTAAGTATTGTGACATTATTCTTACTCACAGCAACGTGTGAAATCTAAGAGAAAATATGTCTTTCACATCATGCATCAGTGATGTGGGTGTGTGTCTGTCATTGTTCTAAAACTTTTTTTTTTAAATGTCATGTTTGTCACAGAAAAAAGACACATAATAATCTAGACTATAGACTCATTTTAGGATTGTATAACCTCTATAACAATAACTGGAGGGATAATTTAAAACAGGTGCTCAGTAAAGTCATAAAAATGGTTCCTTCAGTGTAATAATCTAACTGCACACTGAGGCAGATCATTTATGTATTAGCCCTCGTGTTGGATCACATAAAGCTTTTTGCCAATAATTGCAGCATAAGCAGTTACACTTCCTCATCTGAACATGACTCAAACATTTTAACAATCTAAATTAAACAGAATAATGTCTACTGGCAACTTTTATTTCCATGTTCGGACTGATCAGGTGCCAGCAGTGTAGGCCGCAGACGAGTTGTTACAGTGAATGGTGCACGAACAAATCTTTTGAATCGTTAGGAGTTGGCTTTCTCTTTTTAGAAGTTGCATCATAATGCCAACTTTAGGCTATAAACTTGTACATTTTGAAGGCTGTTGGTGATCCCTGAGAAAAGCTGCACGACTCCAACTGTGGCATTTTTCATTTGAGCTAGTTGAGTCGAGCTACTTGGGTCAGGATTTAACGGTCAAATGTGCATACATAACATAACACAACAGGGAAATAGAGCTGCAACGATCCACAGACAACTTTAACTGATTAACAGTTTGTCAGTTTTCAAGCATAAACATTTAATTTGCATATTTCCCATTTTCCATTAGTGCATTAACTGCTGTAAATATATCCATAATACAAGAAAGAAAGTGGGATCCTGTGCCGTGTTATGTCATTGTAGTGTACTCTATGCTATTTCTGGGCTCTCGGACAGAACCAGCCTTGCTTCGGGTCCAGGCCCTGCTCCCAGGAGTAGCCGGGCTTGTGGGGTTGTTTGTTTTCGGTCGAACAATGAGTGACACGGATGATGAGCTCACACCAAAAAGCAACAAAGGCCTGCCTGTCCTCCCGCCAGGCCGGCAGAGTCGACAACACAAACTCTCATTAACCTTCGTGACTCTGTGACACGGCCTCTCCCTCTGTGTCCGTCCACCTATTTCTTTCTTAAAAGGATGTTCAATATTCAATTTTCAGCTTGTCACTGTGATTGTATTCTCTCGTTCTTTCCTTTGCCCTGTTTGATGTGTCTCCACTGTTGTGCTTTATAATTCATGTGAAAGCTTCCTTCTGTGAGAGAGGGCCTGCTCGGTTATGTCGATGCTGAAGTCCACGTAGCTTCAGCCACCACTGCAGCTATTTCTCTGACTGAATTACTGAATGGGATAAAAGTCACGTTTTAACTTTTTGTTGTCTTTACTTCCAACACATTGTCTCTTCTTTTTCCCGCAGGATGTGATTTACCATTTTATAGCTTTGGTTTTCTACTTTGCCGCCTTTGTGTTGGAGGCAGCGACTACGGCAGCCAATGGAGGAGCCTACATCAAGCCTCTGCCTAACAGCACTGACACTGTCATGTGTATAACCTACCCTCGGGGCAATATATTCACAGTCCTGAATGACAAGCAATACAGTATTAATGTGGCAGCCACGGTGAGTGCCATATATCTTTTTTAGATGAATCCTGCAACACAGCGCATGCATAATTTGCACATTTTTAATATAAAGTATCATAATGCACTCATGTCCCTGCTCCCTAAACTTCTGTCTCTGTCTTATTGGGGGGTTTGAATAATTGCATGCACCTATTCATTATGTGAAAGGTCATAAAATATACAGATTATTGCGTGTTTGCCTATTGCTGCCAGGTCATAAAACAGTCTGATACAAGTGCTAGCTTCACTTTGACAGGAATATAGCAGGTTATGTTGGGTAACGCGAGGTTAAGGTAGGTCTTCGTAGCTGCTGATTAGAAGAACAAAGACATCTTGCGATAAGGCTGTTGGAACTCGCAATGTAATGAAAGCTAATGAAGTTGTACTAAGCACATGTGTGTAAAAACAATCTGGGTTTTTCTTACCGACCGTTTTCTTTGCTCTCTCTCTCTCCCCCCTTTTGTCTTTTTTTATCGCAGATATTTGCATTTGTGGCGACACTATGCTACAGCTGCAGTATGGTGATGGGCTTCAAAAGGTGGAGGATGCAACCTTGAAAACCAGCACAAACTAGTTTCATAACTGCTACGTAACTTCAGCATGTATTAGAAATATCAGCCTCTCCATTCAAAACTCCATTTTCCACACTGCTGTTTAGTTTTGTTCTTTCCCGATGGGAAACTTCCATCGTCAAAAGAAAAACATAGTTGACAAATGTTATGTCTCTGAAAAATAATACTCTCTTATGAGATAATGAAAGGATTTGATTCGGGTAGATTCAAACTTGGATTTCAAGATATTTTGAGGACGGGGCTGAAGAATAGCGGTTCAGCTGTTAACATAACCTTGTATTTGATTTGAGTGATTTTGCAAGATGTAAGCAATGCTTGTGAGAGTTATGGTTTTCTCTTTTGTTTTGTTTTGCCCACTTCGTTAATCATTCAAATATTGCCTCATTTCCTGATTAACATTCTCATTGGAGGGAATATTTCCCATATCAAACACCACAACGACATGCCCTTGTATGTTGCTCATAGGCTATGCAGAGCAGAATATTGACGTGATGGTGCAATTATTTTGAAAAACGGTGATATTGCCCCATTTCCTGAGTCACATCCTTCTTGGAGGGACATATTTCCCAGAAAAACATGCGCGTGTTGCTGACAGGTCATTCACAGCAGAACACATTTTAACTTGATGGCGCAATTTGTTTGAACAAACCTAAAAGGCAACGTGATTGTTTTCGCTGTCGTCCAGTTACCTTGGTGCTAAGGAGCTGTCAACTCACTCTAGCTTTAACGCGACTGACTGTCGTTACATTTTTCTGTGGCCACTATTTAAAATGTAAGTTGATCTGATGATTGAATTTCAAAGTTTAAATTTCTTGTGAGCTTTTTTATCAAACTGTATTATCCGACTTGACATGTTTTTAACAATATTTGAACTATTGTACATAATATGTCTAATAATAATAATAATATCTGTGACTGTTTGAACTGTTTGAGTGCTGTCCTGTGTGGTTAACTTCAGTGTGACTACTGATACATATCATTTGAATAAATTTGTCACTGTTGAGTTCGACTTTAAACGAATCATTCAATCGAATCTTCAATACAGAAAAAAGGCTTTTGCCAGCTACTGTATTTCAAACAGTGATCTTTATCTACTAATGCATAATTTAAGTATGTATTGTAGTGTGTCTATGGGGTTTGACCCTCATTGTAACTGAATTGATGCATCATAAAAATCCTAAATCAATAACTATCGTGCGATATGATTTATTAGTTGTATTTACTGTATGATTTTGTTTGCAATAGGCTGTTACGTGTAATTAATTTAATAATAATGTTTTTTGACACCTGCTCACTGCTTTTGATATTTTAAATGCATTAATTCTAGAACTACAGAAATAAAGGTTTTGATTGAAAAGAAGCTGTTGTCTATATCATTAGAGGGTGCATTGGTAGCTGCCACGGTGCGGTTTTTTATGCTACCACTAGGAGTCGCCAAAGTCAGAATATTTCAATTCCTGTCCATATGGGCTTTACGGATATACTTGGACTTACAACAGTGTCCCTACCTAGGCGGTATTGTTTCCCCACATGATTCCTCAGGTTGCACGCTTGACCAAGTCAGCAATTTCCCTTTGACTTTCTGTTAAGGTAAAGGTGACCCTGTATTTTATGACAAGACTAGAGATTGTTGATGGGGTTTGAGCAGACAACTTCTTGCAATTGCTCCCATAGCAGAGATTTCGACCTCTATAGTTTTAGTGCATAATACATGTCTGTATCATAGGCTGTATCAATTAACAGCTTCCATTCTAAAATCTTTATTTTCTCTATTTGGATGACTAACGTTTTTATAACATCATGTTACTGTTGAACGCCCTGCAGTCATTTGTTGTGGTCATTTTTAATGGCAGCCACTAGATGTCGCCCGTTATCTACAACTGCTCAACCTTCCAATATTTATCCAATGTTTATACATAAATAGTAAAATGTTGAATCAACAAAACAAGTGGTGGTGCTGTACAATATTTTTGCTTATATCATGCTGCACAGGTAAGCAAATACTTTGTTATCTGAATAACAAACGTAATTCAGCCCATACATCCAGCCGCTGTTTTAGCGTTCATCAAGCAACCCATGAACGCACTTTACTTCCCCTGCGCGCATTCACTATTGCTCACCTTTGTCTCCCATCATGAGTCAAGTTAGACAGAATAATACCGGAAGTATCGTGTGTATTCTTTCACAATAAGTCACAACCAAGTTTTAAAAATGTAAGTAAAGTAAAAAAAAAACAACAACAAAAAAAAACAAATGTGAAAACAATTTCTCGTCAAGCTTTTTATGTTTGATTTGTGTTACATTCACACACTGCTGTTTGTGAATTGTGATACAACAATTGCCCCTTTGAGAGTCTAGGATAACTGTTCCAAACTTCAGTCAAATGCTAATTGCCTAACTTTCCATTTCCAGAATATTGCATGTAATTGTCTCCCTTCATCACTTTGAAGCTTCCATTAATCAAATGTTTTATTTTGGTGTAGAATAGTAAACCGGAAATGTATCGTTTTTCCTTGATTCGGGGAGACTTGATGCTTGTTTCTCCTCTCGTTTTTTTCCTCTCCCTCTCTCCCTCTCTCTCAGTCAGTGTTGAGAAGGCAGGAAGAACAACCGTGCGCGTCGGCATTTACCTGTCAAAATACGAGATAACGTTACCAGCCTAACGTTGGGATTTTTCCTAGTTTCGACCTGCGCATTGCCGAAGAATATCTTCACGGTCCGGCCATGGGTATGAACGAGGCGGCGTGGAGGGGAGAGGGGGATTTAAATGTCTCTCTCGTCCCAACAGCTTCTTTTGATTTGAAGTAAACGGTGCACCAGAGCAGCAGAGCCGAGCTGTGTTTTCTTTACGTGTTTGACGTGAGTTAAAAGTTGTCGTTCGCCAATTCCGGAACAACAGAATCTTACACGCGGGCTTTGTGTTCATATTTTTGGGAGTATTTGTTTTTTTTTCCCGGCGAGAGGAGGTGGCCAACTGAAAAAAAGCGGCTCACTGAGTCCGGACTGACCACTGGAGTTGGTCCTGAAAATGGAGGCTGTTATCGAGAAGGAATGCAGCGCGCTTGGAGGACTCTTCCAAACTGTTATCGGAGACATGAAGGTAAAGACAAACGAACTTCGCAACGCACAACCCACGCTACCCTACAGCTGTTTAGCCAACTAATCTCACTCAGCCAGCTAAACTTCCTCCTAAACATCAGTCTACGTTAACCTTAATGGGTTTCCTCCAACAGATGACCTAGCTAACGTTAATAGTTACGTTCGGTCAAACAAACGGCAATGTAACGTTCGCCTGTAACTTTGCGTCACACTTTGGAGCCAAACGGAATTCCGTACCAAGCGTAGACGGCGATAAATACATGCAGCGGAGTTAAGTTCATTTGAGGCATTAATTCCAACGTCATGATAGCTCGGTCCGTAGCTTTCAGTGTGTAGTGTTGCTACCTACAGTTTCGTTTTGCGGTAGCTAGCTAATTCTATTATATTATAATGCACTCTTCTCCAATCCTTCCATTGTACTCTATTGAAAAAGACACATCCTCTTATTTTTTTTTTTACGTCCGTTTGTTCCAGGTTGAAATTAACGCAGCAATATCAAAACCAGGGCAGCTATTATTATTTTTTTTCCATCTCTTACAGCTTGGTCGATGAGACAATTAGTAATTCCCCAGCTGTTGTATTTGCCGGAAGGAATTCTGGGAATGTAGCTGTCAGGATAGAAAAGTACCCGCAGGGTCTGAAGGCTTTGACATGTGTAGGTCAAATGGCCATCCATCCATCTCATCTGCTGGACTAAACAAAGTTTGTTGTGAATGTTTCTTTGACATCCAGCACTTCTCAGTGTCCCATGTCTCACTTGACTAGGGTAGTTAAATGTTCCCAATTCTCTTAACTGTCTGGCAACTATGCTGCCTGTAAAATCCTGTGAAAATATCCAAATGCTTAGTGTGTTTGTTTTGTCTCTACCTACACACATTTCCAGTCATGTCTTTTTCCTTTCGAGTGCTACAGATGGGGTTGTGTATACTCGAAAACTAAAGTGACAGCTCGCTAAACCGAAGCTGTCGACAAGACGAATAAGAAATGAAAGGAGAAATGCAGAAGGAGCTCCCCTTTTTTCTGTCGTGGTGCTGGAGTGTTTGAGCCGATGGCGGTGGCCGCTTTAGAGAGAGAGCAGAGATAAGTGACAAAAATCGGCACAGATGTCGAAAAAAGTGATGTCAGGGAGATGAGAGTGAAAGAAAGAAGGTACTGAGGGTTGAGTTGGTTGTTGGGTGTAATGTTTGACAGCATAGCATGACATTCCACAGACCCCTGACACTAGTGGCACATCAGTGACAAACATGTGCTCATGGGATATTCATCACATCTTTTGGTGCCGGCTTACTACGTCCATGCATGAGGCCACCAGTTCCCTGCGATGGTTTCGATAGAAGGCTCCTCAACTATTTTCAGCCCAGGACCTGAATTGGGTTCCCATCGGGAACCAGGCTCATTATACCCTGCATTAATGCTCTTGTTGTGTGGGGATCTTTCCAAAAGAGGCCAGTGACCCATTTTGCTACCCATCCCATGCAGGACATGACGGTGTCTATTCTATTCTCCCATTAGCAGATAACGTATAATTTAACCATGTTAAACAAAATAGGAGCAAACTTAAAGCCAGCTGGCAAAGTTGAACATTTGGAAGGGATTTTTAAGTTATTTTTTGTTCAAACCAAACTTTGTGATCTTTAGTTGAACAATTATTCATCCGTCATTCCATCATCTTGAATGTTAGTTTTTTAGGGCGATATAACCGGATTAGTTCAGTTAGCCCTGCAGGTGAGGTGAGGCATCAGTTTGTCGTCATGATGATCGAATGGTTATGTAACTGTCAGAATTGTGAAAGCTGTTCAGGCGATTGTGTCATTTTGTGTTTGTTTTTCCCCCAACAGAGCAGCTACCCTATTTGGGAGACTTTATCACCAAGGCTGGCAAACTGCAGTCGCAGCTCAGGTGAGACGATGTTTATGTACACATACAACATATTTGTATTTTTCTCTAAATAACGGGACACTTAGAATACTATTCGGATTTACATAACAGTAGTGGATGGAAACTTGCATTAATTTGATTCAATACATTTTGACTACAACATTTCCTGACTAGGGACATACCACTTTTGTTGCATAACATTTCTTATAACCCCCAATGACTCACCTATACACCAAAAATGCTATCAACTGATGTTGTACTTTATATGGGCTTTTACATTAGTTGTCAGTGTCAATTCCCTTCTGAGGAAGTTTTAAAGTGGCAACGTGTCGTTACAGTAACAAGCAATGACAGTCTACATACAAGTCCAATCTCTTCACAATATTGTCCAGAGGTCATTAATGTGTCCTTCTCCCCTATTCAGTCGTCTTTAAGCCTGATTTAATTTGTATTTCTGATGCTATAAATCTGCACACCTCCTGTCAAAATTATTCCAAATCGTTTGCTAACAATGGATGCCAATCCTAGCCACTTCACCTAGTTGGTTTTAAGTGGACACGTGTCAGGAGACAAACAATTTGTGACAGCTGAAATAAAAGCTTATTGTCCAGCAAATACTGTAAATGTGGATGTCCCGTGGTCTAAATTATTCTTTGATTAACAATGCATGGCAGTTTTCTAGCCATTTAAGTGTCCACGTGTCCTGAGAAAGACTAATAGTGACAGTTGTATAAAGGCTCAGGGACTTAATAATACTTTCCAGGGGCCACTCACTGTCCCCTTATTCCATTTTCTCAGTATTAAGGCTGATTAATGGTGATATGTTATTCAAGTGTCTCCATCATGCAGGGGTTAAATATGTGACCCTGCCATGCTAAAGCTCTGGGGAGTATTTGTGGCCTTGTTGCTAATGACTGGTTGTTTGACAGTAAGATGACTGTGTGTCTGGGTACCAAGGCAATGATAAAATAACAAATCTACCAGTAATTGTACTGGTAATAAGGTGAGTTGAACCTACAGTATGTCAGTGGAATCCTTTTATCCACTCATAGTAGGTTAGTGGCAGCTTATTGATGAAGGTGCTTGTGAAAAGTTGCCTTTTGTCTAATATGTAACTGTTTGAATGTATAATCGCTGTCCTGTACTTGCCCTTTTGTACATTTACAGCATTGCATTACACTTTTCTGCTCTATTAGGATTAATCAAATGCTGCTCCCAGTTCCTTCTTTACAGGATTCAAGGAGTGTAAGAGAAAGATTGACCGTGTATCAGTATTTTAGGCTAGCTTTTGCCCGATAAAGCTTGGCTTACACTCGAGGTTGCAGTAGTTGTGGCATATAGTTGTCTGTAACGATGCCCTTGCTGCTGTAGAGCTAATAAGGGTGCTGCTATCTGGGCTTGCTCACGGTGACCTACAAATAAGGCTTTTTTTGTCTGCTTTGAAGCCTGTCTCCAGCAACTAAAACGTTGGCCACACTAGCCCCTTCAGAATTAGAGAGAGGAGGAACACACCAGTATTGGAGAGGTGCCGACCACGATGAGAGTACAGGTGTGAAGAAAAAGATAATCGCACGCTCCTAGCTAGGATGCAGGAAATGATTAAATAATTAACCAATGTTTTGATGGAACAAAACACTGTAAAATAATGAAATCTGTTTTTTTATCATAGCCCTACGACTGTATCTGACTATCTTCCTTCACACTAAGACTAGCCCTTTTGACTAGTACATAACCCCCTACCCAAATACTTCTTTAATCTGCTTGGGTACTTGGCTACATGGATACACACACACACACACACACACACACACATAGTAAAACACAAGTACACCCACCTTCCCTCCCCGGCCTGGATAAGTGACTATCCAGTAGTGGTAGCGGCATATGTCTGTCTGTGTAATGACGTCCTACGGCAAACTACTCTGTAATTTAGACCCTCTGCTCCCCTCTCACAAAGCAACTAGGAAATCAACCAATTACAGTGTTGGGCCTGTTCTGTCATCTTTTGGTCCAAATATGGTGTTTTTCAGCCCATTCTGGTTTTAAGCCGCCATCTCTCTCTCTCTCTCTCTCTCTCTCTCTCTCTCTCTCTCTCTCTCTCTCTCTCTCTCTCTCTCTCTCTCTCTCTCTCTCTCTCTCTCACACACACACACACACACACACACACACACACACACACACACACACACACATGCACGTGCACATAACAGCTTTGAAGAAAGAGGGCAGGGTGGAATATAGGCTAGCTGATTTCTAATCACAGTCCTCTTTTAACTTGTCAGTGTTTGGTCTGCTTAGTGGATCATGGTTGATGCAGCTGCAGAGCTCAGGGTACACACAGGCCTCCCTCCTTCTGCTTCAGAAGTTGATTTTATGAAGAAGAAACGGACCACCTCAGACCTTCAAATTCAGCTTCTGAACTGTATGGTTTTAAAATGTGTTTGGGTTTAACTAGGAGCCTTAAAAGGTTTAGACTGTATATGGACAAAAAGATTTTAAAAAGCGCACTCAAAGCACACTATCCTGTCATGACTTTTGGTATGTTTTGTCAAACAAGTGGAGTTGAACTCAACCTATTTCTATAATTCAGATTTACTACAGTTACATTCCAGTTTCTGTTGATCTAAGAATAGATGGGGGCAGCAGTGCTGAATATATCATTGTCAAAAAGAGCACTCTGCTTTACTACGCCAGGGTCTATGGGGAGTTTAGATTGGCCAAGGCCTTGTGGAATAGATGTTAAAGTCATTTGTCTTGACTCCAGGACTGGGGTGTTTGCAGATTTTAAGGCCAGCAGGCTGGTCATTGTTTGAGCATTGTGCAGTGCTTGTAGCAATTTTTCTAGAGCCACAGAAATCTTTTGCCTTTTTTGGCTGACAGTCTGAGCTGAAATAAAAACCTGATTATTTTGCCTTTAGTGCAACTTAGTATTTATCTATTTGGTAGGAGTTTACCTAATTTCACTCTCAACTGAGCCAGACAATTATACAACAAAACATTCTAAATATTTTTTATATTAGATTTCCCCCTCTTTTGTTGACAGCCTCTCCAAGGTCGTAGTGATAGCAGTTGAAAATGTAGTGGACTGGTTAATAGTTTGGCATTTATCTCGTATAAACATGGAACAGATTGCAGCAGATGATCATGGCTTGTAATTGTAAACTTGTGCACATTGTGCTGGGCTGGAGCCATTGATACTAAAATTACCCTCCTGTTAAAACCACTTCCCACACAAACCTGTTTTGGATTAATAAATTAAACTTGCCTGAACAAAACTCTACTGCAAGTGCATGTAAAGTATAATCCTCAGGCAAATGTGTACATGGTATAAATTAGCGGAGCCAGATATCAGTTGGAGGTTGCTCTGGTGGCTGCACTGGGCTTTAAATAGAAAGGAATCTGTGTGTGCCTGCACGCATGTTTCTTTTTCCATTTGCAGGACACACCCATGGATCTTCTGGTCAGCTCTGCAACAACACCGCACTTATTAGCCAATTATATGAAGGTTTTGAGTGATAAAGGAAGTTCTGGAATAAACTGAATGCTAAGACCTCAGTCTAATGTAGAGGAATATTTAGGCCTGAACCAACATTTTGGATTAGGCTTGTTGATCAGTTGCATTCTGTTCTGTTATCTTTCTTACAAGCTTGTAGCTTTTCTGAGATATTCACACAAATATTTAAACAAACCACTTTAATACTCTTTACAGTTGAGGAAATACTGTACATGTACTGTGTCACTCAGTATTAGAAGTATATTCTAAGAACAATAAACCTTCAGTCTATTTAAAATCTTTTCCTTACGTTAGTCATTTTGAGAGTGCACAACACAGTGGTTCTGTGGTTTGCACTGGTCCTGGGTTGCCCAAAAGAATTGCATCAAAAGTCTACTCCACCAATTTAGCACTGCACTTGTATAACATTGTTGCATTCACAATAGACAGTTTTTAAAAAGCACCAAAATTGATGCTGCAGAACCAGAGATGTTATCTTTTTTTATTTCATGCATTCTTCTTCATTGTCAAAACCTGGCGCCTACGTTACCCACATTGCCACTCAACTGCCAACGGTTTGGTCAGAGATATGGGTGTGTTGTGTGGCTAATGTAGACCTTAGCCGCTATTCTCAAGCAGAGATTAAGAGCGGGCTACAGAGGTCTGGTAAGGTCCTCTTTCGAACTCCACACCCCCAGATTCTTTTCAAAATTGCCGTGTTCAGCCTCATCCACTGCTGCCTCAATGCCTCACATAAGTAGTACTCCCCAAGATCTGTGAACAGACTTTGATAAGTAAAACTGATACATTCCCCTGATACAAGATTATCAACCCACCCCAGTGGGTATGTATCAGGAGCACTCCTGCCATTGCCTGGCACGTTTCTTTAGATACACATAGATTAAAAACATACTCGTACTAGTTAAGAATCCACATCAACCAAAATTCAGCTATTGTTTTGCCCAGTTGTGAAAGATACCTCTCTGGAATGTTTATGGAATTTCACAAGTTGACTTATGATGGTTTTCTATTGGGCTGTGGAAGATTACAAGTGTTTACAAATGAAGGTATTCAGGGTTAGAACAAACATGCTCTTTTGGCCGATCGTACTTTGGAAAGGTAATTATTCATTTTCTTCTTTTCTTTTTTTAGCATGCATGACTGGTACGTAGTCTTGTCTTTGTTAAGGAGATCAGTAATCACATGCATGTGCACACATGCATACACATACCAAGAGGGTCATCTCCATACCTGTGATCTTAATCACGAGAGGCCTGTTGTTTCCAAAGTAGGTGACTCAGTATTTGCCAGTTACCCAGTCAGCAACAGCCAATGAGGCGACCTTTTGCCATGTTGTCGGGATACCAGCAAGATGGTGTCTGTAATGAGTAAAACAGAAAGTAATCTTACACCAAGCTTCCACTCCTTTTTTTCATGACAGATTGAATTTAAGTATTATTTTCTACTGCAATTTATAAATACTTGGTACACCATACAAGATGACAGAATCAGGTATGAGTTGTGAACTTCCCACAAGCCCTTTTTCCATTTTAGACCAACAGACTAGATCCCACATCCTTTCATTGACCTGTAGGTGCAGCAAATTCGGCTCGAGAGCTGCTCTGCTGAGCCGGACAAATTCTAGCGGCAGACGTTGACATTCCTCGCACAGCAGGGAATGTTTAGGTTTGAATTTACTTCCATGTACATACAGACACTATCCTACGCAATTACAATTTCAAATGCATCACAAGTTTCATCATCACATATCTGCATACACATGCAAAAAGAAAGGTTTTCTCTATCTTTCAAAGAAGGTCTGTTACGTGTTCATCTGATCAGTTTATGTCTTTGCCTGCCAACACTTGCTGTAGTAATTGCTGTAGTTGATCAGTGTGTAGCCTTGAACAATGAATCAAAGTTATGCTTCTGCCAACATTATTGCACTATTACTTTACTACTTCATACTGAATCACTGTCTTCTTCTTTTCCCCAAGGGCGACGGTGGTTGCTGTGGCGGCTTTCCTCGATGCCTTTCAGAAAGTGGCTGACTTGGCTACTAACTCACGAGGTAGGAATATGCACACAGAGTTATATACTTGCGTGTTCTGCTGCAACACTACTCCTGCTCTCCTAAAGGTGTCCTTTTCAGTCTTAATAGACACCGTGTAGCACAGGCAGGGTTAAATGAGTTAACTCACTGTTAAACGGTGTGTGTGTCTGGGCACCTATGTGTCAGTATGTTTGTCTGTGTAGCCTCACTGTGCACGTCCAGTTGTTCATCACACTGAGCCAAGATGTTCTGTGGGTTGTTTGCTTTATCGTATGGGTAGCGAATCCGTCACTATTCTGTTTGAGGCTCTGCTGCCGGCTTTGTCTTCAATATCTGCCCCCACTTCCTTTCCCCTGCTTTTTGCCCCCTACCCCCACATATACTCCACCTCTGCTACATCTGTACTCTCCAGTAGTCTGCTTCAACTCTGTATGCATATGAAAGGGGAAACGGAGAGAGTGAGAGATTTCATCCCTCTCTAGCTTTGAAACTTTGAGCCCTGCTCAATACTATTAATACTATTAATAGGAACTGACACCGGCACACACATTCATCACCCCATTTTCTTCAGAGAGAAAGAGAAATGTTTGCTGGGAAGGAGTCGGATTCAGCCAGCTGAAGAGTGTTGCATCATCTTTCATCTGCTCTTTAATCACTTTCTCTCCCCATTCTCTATATATTATGTCTTAGGTTAGCACTATCCTGTGACACCGTTATCATTTTTGTGCTCTGTTGCTCTGGCTTCGCTGTACAGTTGGCAAGCATGGATAATGTGATATAGTGCACTACTGGCTGACATATTGCTATATGTATCACAGATAGATAACCTGTCCACATGATAATTTTACCAAGGTATTATAATGAGGCTTGATTACCTGGAATACAGATAATATTTTCTTAACCTTCTTCCTCAGACTGGTGAGGTACACTGTAAGGTCACCACATTTTTGTCTTGGTTTCTGCACAGTTGCTTTAAAGCAGCAGAGTTGAGTCTGAAAGAAAATGTTTTCCATTACCTCTCAAGTTAACTTGAAGATACTAGAAATAAAACAATATCATTTTTTGTGGTTTCTGGTAGCTCAGATGCATGACAAATGTTATATAATTTGAGGCCACAATAGTCCATGAATAGTCCCACAATATTCCATGAAATCTTTTTAAAAACTTTATCATTGGTTTATCCATTTTACCGAGGAGTCATTTTCACGAAACCAAACTGCTGTTTTGGCATCTACTGTATAAAACAGTTTATTCAGATGGGAAGGACCTCTTAGACGTGCCCGGGGTAGCCTCCACGTCTCAGTGAAGATATCATCTTACTGTATTGTTCACCTTCAAAGCAGAAGAGCAACATACACCATGGCTCGTGTGGGTCTCTGTGTGTATGCTTGCTACAGTAGCTTTGATGTTTATGAGCATCTGCATGGTTTTGTGTCTAGATCAGATATTAGCTAGTCCTGAGAGACGCACCATTTTCTGTTGCTCATCATGGTTAGCCAGAGGCTATTGAGACCATATTATACACGATGATGACTTCTTTCCTTCATCCTTTCTATCTTTCTCTATCTCCTTGCTTCTTGTCCTCCCGTGTCTCCACTAAAGTGAAAAAGGAAAGAGCCATCCACCACACCATACAACCCACCAACTATTAATGCTCCTCTATGATGATGATAATAAAGGCGCAAATATAAAAGTAACCAGGAATTTGACAATGCTTGTTAAAGGTTATTTGGTTTCTCAATCAGGAGAAACATCTTTCGGCTGCCTTTGAAAATGGTTGAACTGTTGTAGAACCTTAAAGATATTGGCAGTGATGGGAGCTCATAAAAATCCAAGGGTTGATCTCTAGACTTTGATATGTGACAGCAGTTATGTTTATAGGTGTTTGGATGAAAGTTACCCCGGGACTGTTTTATCAGTCTTATCACTGGAGCAGCATGATCAAGAAGCTTGAAAGACACTATTTTCCAAACTTGAACCTTGGACTGCAATGTTGTTTTTGCTTGGGCATCTTTGTTGAACTATTTATGTGAAATGTGCATACCAAACATCTTATAAGGTGTTTTTTTCTGGTTGTACTTTATATTTAAACATCAGTCCATTTTCGGTTCACTCAGTTCCCAGCATAGATCAAACCTGGACATGATTAAATAGTAATTAAACATTATTTTACAATTATGACATCGGCAACCCCAAGCAAGTCATGAATTTGACCCATCTGTCTTATACCAACAGTGCATAAGATGTTTTCACTCCATTCCTTGAATACATTTCAAGTCTTGAATACCAACAGAATACAGGACTATTTGCCATTCAAGCTGCCAGGGTTTGTATCAAAGAGCTTTGTTACAGTATCATTGTGTCATTGTTAGGCTTTTGCTCAAGAACAAAGTCTAGAAAAGAAAGTCATTTTCCTCAGTGGATCAAAAAACTCCCATCATGAATTTTGGCTTCCCAGTATTTTGAAACCCCATTCGTGATCTGTTTAGCTCACCTCAGCAGTTGTTTAATTTATGTCATAGGTTAAATATGTAAAAGGTGAGTTCAGACTCTTCAACTCTTCCAAAATACCTAATAATTAAGTTCAGGCTATTAAAAGACACTAAAGTAACGTGAAAACACCTAATTAACAGGAGCTGTAACTTTGCCCAAAGTTTCTCTTTTATTTATAAAAATGTACACACCTATGGCCTATTCATGACTTTTCTCATATCTTCCTGGGAAGAATATTTAGTTCCACTGTTATCAAATTAGAATGTAACTCACAAAATGTCATTATCAGTGTTGACAGGCTGTTGGAGTTGCTCTCTCATTCCTAATCAGGAGTTGTATTTTCAAAGATTGTGTCCTTGTTACATCCTTGATATTATTGATATTATTGTGTATGTCATCATTTGATTCAGGTGAAGCTAGTTGACCCATTTATCTATTTTCACTCTTCCTCGTGTAAAAGCCAATATTTCCAAACCAAGTACACTACAATATAACCATTCTTATCTTAATTAATGCAAGTGGCGGTTGAATAAAATATACATGTTAATTTATGCTGATAAGCATGTGTCAGCAGTAATACTATAGTTCCATGCAAAACACACCAGGATTGTGAAAGAATCTTCCAGTGTAAACACCAGCAAATGCTCATTACATGAGCTAATCGCTGTGGTGTCGTAACAACCTTTGAATGCGTTTTGGAAACAGTCCAACCAGTCTGTAGCTTCATAAAATGATCAGCTGTTGCATGTTGTTTGTGTTTATAACTAATTTGTGAAAACCAGATGTATTCATGAAGATGAACAGAGGATACATCCTGCAAACTTGGGATACTGGGCCAGCTTTTGCATTACATGGACCAGGTTAAAAATGAGAGAATAATCGGGGATAGAAAATAAATGAGGGTTAAGAAGCAAGGATTAATTTGTATTACTAAAATGATTCTCAAGAATTGTAAAGTCCAGCTTAATAGTTTACAGCCGCCAGGCTGTAACTGGAATGCCAAGTGTAGACCTTCTTTTTCACTATTGTGTTCAACAATTCAGAGTCTAATGGAGCTGACATTGAATATATACAGCAAATATATATTCATTTATTTTGTATTTATTTATAAATGTGTACATTCACAGCCAAAACCACCTGTTTTTGCTTTGTTCTGCTCTATTGGAGTCTCTTCAGATTTGGACTCGGTGTACAACAGGTTCACTTTGCCTTGTTGTCTCAGTCTGATAAAGTACTTTGGAGTGTGCTTTGGCATCTCCCCAGTGCCTCTCATTTCGACTTGTTTACCAGCTGTGTTTTAAACGGCTACATAGTTTTTATTCTTTCTATGTTACCTGAGAAATACTTTTTCAGTTTTTTTTTCTTAGAATGTCAGGGTTTATTACTTTTTCAACCCTTCAAATTAAGCTGCACATGTCCCGATCATCATCATATATCCTATTCCTGTCCAAATGTATTCATCAGTTTTCTGTCTTCCTCTTTTGTTTTTGTAACTTTGTGTATTTCAACTGTAGGTTTCGACAGCTTAGCGTTGGCAAAATGACCTTTTTCAGAATGGTCTAAAACACTGGTTGTCTGGCTTTTCTCAAGAAGTGACCTGATCACACGTTCAACACCGGTTAATCATTTAAGCTAGTTCACAATGTCAGCTCCAAGCCCTGAATAATGTTTGTGCTGTAGAGGTGAGAAAAACAACAATAGCACACAAACCAAAATATCACCTTAAAAACTAAATGTGATTGTAAAGCATTCTTGACGAATAAAAAGGGCTGAGAAGAGATCTTTTTGGAAAGAGAGATATATTTTAGTGTTTGTATGCTTAGTGTTTTATGTCACTGTGTCATATCAACAACAGACTTTTCCAAAAATGTTTAACAAACACCTTTCTTTATCCATGACAGGAACTTGTTGAATTTTTAGACTTAACATGGTAAGAGTTGTCTTGCCTGCAGCAATTCTTGTGACAGAAGATTAGGCCAAGTCTCTTTAAATTTGGTTTGTTCGCTGTCTTCCCACAGATCCTCTCACTCAATAACTGAGGAACGGAATTCTGTCACACTTTCTACCATCTACTTTTGCCACTTTTTTGCAGCCCTTTCTTCTCTATCTTGCTATGGATGGCCTTTCTTTTTACCTTGTGTACTCTCTGTTCTATCTATTTTCCAACCATGAACCTGTCCATAGAGGCGAAGCAGACAGCGTTGCTTCTGTCTCAAAGTGGTGTGCCCTTGTTTGCTCTAATAGGTAGAATGGCTCTATTAGATTCAAACTCATGTGATGAAACACTTTTTGGGTGTTATTTGATAGTCAGATATCAAGTCCAGGGGATTGACAAAAAAGCTGTGTTACCAAGAAGTGTCTGTGAATTTGCTGAAAGTGAAAATGTGATGCTTCAGGCATTGGAATAGGGGATCTTTAGTTATCTCACAATTCAATTAGCTTTCAGATGACGGTGCTATGATTTGATCACACAACTATTCTTGCCCCAGACACGCATAGCCACCCTGCATAGGGCTCCATTCTAAAATGGAAACATTGAAGTACTTAAAATGTAGTTAAAGACACACTTTTAGCATTTGTAGGAATCGGTTCATCTTCATTTTGGTTAAACTAATCCAGTTAAATGAGCAGCATGGCTCACATAGAGTCAATAATTCCCTTACCTCATTATCATCTCCCTCAAAATGTGAATTCACTGTGGATCCTATTGAATTTTGTGAAGAGAGATGGATAAAGAGAGAGCAGACACTGAGAGAAGAGAGAAAGAAGAGAAGGGAAAGAATAATCCTTCCTCTTCTTTCGTCATTTTCCATATAGATCCTCTTCCCCCTGTTATATCAAATTATACTTTCATCATAGTTTCCTTCTGCTTATAATGGGTTTGTTTATGTGTCTGTTTCTGCATGCCTGTGTGTATGCATAGTTTTTTTTAACGTGTGTGTGTTTCTGTGTTTAATGCTACCTCTTTGTGGTATTCCATTCACCAAGTGAGTGTGAGAGTGACTGAGTGGGTGAGTAGTGAGATTTCTTTTTTCGTGTCAGTCATGGTGAAACAGCTGATTGCAACCAGGCTTCACAGTGAGATGAGGTCAGACCAGACAAGCAGAGCAGATGTTAAACATAATATGGTAATGTCATTTTGACCGCTTTCAAGAATTGCATATAGTTGGACAAGAAACAGACAATTATATAAAAGTATATTCTGAAGGGCTGTTAAGTTTGATTAAGTCCAAGGCCATTATGACCAACCTAAGGTTACTAGACATCCCTTTTATGTAGAGTGAGTATTTACCTGTTTGAGACATAATTAGATGGCTTGTTTGAGGCTTCCACCCATCTTTAAATCCCAGAGACGTTCAAAACCATGGTCATGTTTATTGTATGTTCAAAAAAACTGCATTCACGTACACGCAACAACAGATTTCTCACACCACCCATAGCATAATATTTTGTTCACAGTTATAAAAATAACCAAAGCTGTGTCGCATGTTAGTAGGCAGCTGCCAGGACACTGTCTGAGCATGTAGAGTGAGTATTTGTGTGTGTTCATATACAGTATGTTAGTATGTCAAAGTGTGTCTACTGTGTGTGCGTGCGTGCGTGCGTGTGTGTGCGTGCCTGTTTATAGTATATTAATCCCAGGGGCTCTGTCAGCAGCTCTAGTGTTGAGTCTGTTTGGACACGTCTGGCTCTGCAGAGATGACATAGACACCTGCCACAGAGCCAGCATGTAGAAGCCTGTTAGATCTAGACCTAAAAATGTTAATGTGTTGTACAAACATGTTTAATTACTTGAATCCTCTAGTCACCTATCCAGTTATTGAGATTGTTTTGAGCAAGAATAATGAATGAATCATCATCAGTTGAATGCTGCCCATGGTTATAATTATTGCAGTCATGTTGTCATCTAATCGTAAAGCAAGGAATCCCTGTCTGTCTGTCTGTGTGGTCTCCACTTATTTCAAGAACCACTCATCCAATCTACTTCACACTTGATGGGTTTTTTGCTGAGGCCCACGTGGAGTGCTTTATTAAAATTGGTGCTATTTGGACGTGACACATGTCTGTGTTATAAAACTTTGAATCCATTGGGGAAAAGCGCCCTGTGTATTAGCGGAGAGCATAGCTTCAGGGCTCTGATGATTGAGCACGTTGTCCATAGCGAGGCTTTACAGGCTGCAGCTCACTGACTGCAGTTCACTTTTGCTGCTGGATGTCAGATAAACTATTGTTTCATTGTTTTCTCCAGTAAATGAGCTTTTTTTTCTCACAATGAAAGAATAATCGTGAATACTGGGAATATAGTTAGCGGTGTTTTTTTTTTTTTTTTTTTTATGAAAGTAATCAATCCTGTAAAAATAATCCAGTGTTTACTATACCGGTACACATGTTCGATTACCCTTGCCAAGTTTTCTCATTACTCCATTTTTACAGCTTGCTTCTAGTTGTGTCAAAGTAAGCTGTTCTACATCTTTCTGACCTCTATACACTGCCTAGCTTCAGCCCATTGTATAACACCTCCCATTAACATCAATGCCGCCCCTCCTTATGGAATAGCTTAGTTCCACTGAGGCCCTTGTGTGCCTACAAGGAGTTCAGCCCCCGAAAATAACTTCCAATTTAGAGGTGTGTATCTTATGTTCTTCATTTTTAACTGCAGTGTATTATTTGTACATTTTCAAATAACATACCTCTGAAACAGAAAAAAACAACAACTCACAAACAGATGCATATTGTAAAATAGTTGTCCATGCTGTGTTGCTGTGTTTAGCAGATATCCAGGGTAAGTTGGACTGTACAGCCCAGATGTCTGTGAAGATTTACCTACCATTTCAGTCATCTGGTCATTCACTTGGTGCCTCTGCTAATTCACTTGGTGCCTCTGCTAATGCAGGGTAGAAGCTGTTATCTGTTATCTATGCCTCTTACTATTACAGGCATAGATAACATTCAGGTATTATCACTCTTTTTAAGTTTTTAGTCTCTGTAAGTGATACTTTGACGATGATTATAAGTGGAAGTGTTGGTAATTAGTGTATACATAAACTAGATAGTGTAGATCTCTGTAATCTAATCTTTGAGTCTGAATGAGTCAGAGAGAGGTGAGAAATAGAGTGTGTGTGTGTGTTACACATGCTACACGTATTCTTGTCTTTGAGTGTGTACATATGCATGCCCTGTTTCTCAATGAGGCCTCTGTTCCTGCCCTCTCATCCCCTTTTACTGAGTGACGCTGGGCCATATAATTACTGTGAAGTAGCACACATCCAGTCTGTTATAGTTAAAGTAAAGATTCTGAAATAAGTAGACATTCAGGTTTCATCGCGACCCTCGCCTTTTGAGCTGCTCACAGTAACGCTTGATAATCCAACAAGTTTTACGTGAATGCAGACGTACTTTTACTTGAGAGGCTCCAAGACAGAAGCAACAATCTCTATTGAACTGTTACGGACACACTGGCTTTCTAAAACAAACTTGGCATACACTAAACTCAAGACTTTTATGGAGCAGTTTTCAGTCAAAGTCTGTTTGTATTTTGCTCATTTCTCTAAGCAGGCTTTGTGTGCTCTGCCATGGACAGACCCCCATACAACTCCACGAAAAGAAAAAAAATCAGTCCCTTTCCTCTTTGGCCCTCTCAGTTCATGGCTTGGCCTCTGTTACAGAGCAGCTTTAGATCCTGAACTAACCCAATGTCTCAATGCCCTCTCTGACAGGGCTCTGTCCTCTTTTCCCAGTTTAAGTCCAAGACCAGCCTGGCCTAGTACATTTCCTGTCCTCTGCCCAGCTCAGACCTAGATCCCATCCCCTGGACGAGCTTGTTACCTCTCAATCCACCCTCTGTTCCTTTCTGTTCACCCAAACCCCATCCTGGAAATCTTACAGATCACTGGAACCATCAATTAAATTAGTTAATGGGTCATAAACACAGACTCACGTATAGACTCACAGACCTATTCAAGCTTGTACCACCTTGTGTGCACAAGCACACATATAGAGAATAAGTAGGGACCCAATAATCTGGCTAAATGCATTTTTGTAGCCCCAAATTCATCAGACTGATTTTGTGCTCGTCTTTCTTTCTGCTGTTTTAGCAGAATTTAAGCACCAATTTATAGGCCAAACAGCTTTATGTCACATTTGATGGTAGACTATAAAACACAAAAGCAGAGAAAATATAAGGAAGTGTCTTTGAAAAATGTAGCTGCAAACATCTGCTTAAATACAACATCTGTCCACTGACATTGCAAACTCAGAGTTGGGCTCCAAAATGCCCTTGTCATTTAATTAAGCAAGAAAATGTGTGTTTGTATGTGTGAAACAAAAAGGGCATTCTCTCTCTAGGAGAGAAAGAGGGGATAAGCATGTTTTTGAGACATAGTGTAGGCCAAACACCTTTTGAGTTTCCCCAGAAAGCAATTAGAGAATCCACTTTACACTTGACTGTGCGTGCCTGCAATGTATGGCCACACAAGTGTTTGTGGATTTTAGCACTGTTTGCTCTCTGTTTTTGTTTGAACATGAACCCGGTTAGACCAGTGAGCTTTGGATTTGGAACATCTGACATGCGTGCAAAGCCAAATTCATACCGCATTTCTTTGGCAAAAGAACTTCAAAGTAATTCCTTTTTTTTTGTCTTTTGTATTTTTCAAATGTATGTTGTTGTTTTTCCCGCGACCCTAAAATACAGGATAAGCGGTAGAAAATGGATGGATGGATGTTGTTGTTTTTTTCCTTTGTAGTTAAATGATATAAATTTGGGGTGCAATCTGGGAAAACTTGTAATAGCTTGTGACGTAAAAGGATTAAAAAGGAGGTGCTTTGATAGGCCTTTATTAAGCAAGTTGCCAAATTGATACTCCTTTTTGGTGGGAAAAAAACTGGCGGACTTGTTTATGTTTGGTTTGAGGAAACTTTGGCGTCAGTTGTCTTGAGGGATTTGTCCTCAATATATTGGAATACTTGTGAAACCTGACATTGGTGGCCTGCTTAAAAATGTCCTGCCATTGTCCATGACAAAGAAAACACACAATTGTGTTGTATTTTTTTACATGTGTTATGGCCATTACTTTTTGATCTCCATTGTTGTTATTTCCTAAATATTCACCATTTATTTGAAGTGATATTTAATCCCTGGGCTGATAACATCTTGTCTGTCTGTCTGTGTCTGTGTGTGTCTGTGTGTGTCTGTGTGTGTTCCTGAAATTGAAGACAGTCTGGACGAGTTTCCTCCAAACACACAAGTGTTCTAAGTGTGTGCATGTAATTTCATCTGTCTGCTGACTGCGTGTGTATACTAATTTGTCTACCTAAAAGCAAGGGCCTACGTGCGTCTTTTTGTGTCTACCTCACAAGTGTATGTGTTGTGACTGTGCGTGCTAATTTTAGGTTTCTCTCTGTAAAAGTTAACATCGAACACATTTACACATGACCACATCCCAGCAGACAGGCTGTGACCCAACACAGTCAGCTTTTGTTCTATACCTCCATGCATCCACTTACAGACTCACTGCATTTCATAGCTTATACTCCAAGAAGCAGTGCTCTGCCTTCCCAAGGCCTTGGTTAGAGACCAAATACTGTTTTGGCTCAGAGGAAGATTAATCCGGTCTAACTTTGTGTCTTGAAGGTTTGCCTCTAAATGCATTGATTTTTATTTTGAAGAAGACATTGGAAACCTGCTGACGTAACTTGTTTCCCGTTCCCCTTGTCAAAAGTACCTGTTTACTTTCCCAAGAAGCAAAGACATTAAAGGTTGCCTGTCTGCTTTCCTCTGTTCCCTTCTTATCTCTCCATAGTCTCCCCCACTTTCTCACCTTGTTTTTGTTCTCATTTTGTTTCCTCTCCCGTCCTCCTCTCCTCTGTATCTTCACCCTCACCATCTGTCTGTGTCCAGGTTGTCAGGACCCGATGCATACACAGCCATTCTGTGACAACAACATCATCAGCAACGTAGAGTGCCACAGCAACTAAAGTCAACTGATTTAATTAGTTTGGCCATTAATTGCATTCAATGCACTCCAGCTCTAAATGCACAACATACTTAAGCTTTTAGATTAGATGCTTAACATATTTTTTTTATCAGAGAGTAATTCTCCCACACGTATGCACAGTGGGATACCATCCGTGCTTGTTGTGTGACTAGGCAGGAGAGCCATCTGCTGCATCATGACCATTAAGGTGAACTTGGACCAAGTGTTACCTCATTTAGTCCTTCTCAGTCACTGGAAAAACTATTCTGTTAGAATAATCTAAGGTGACCTCATAATGTGCATAAATTCTAATTAATATTTCAGTAATAATTTTAAGCTAAAGGGTTTTTAAAATATTCTGGAATAATGATTGTGATGAAAGTGCTGAACGAGCATGTTGCCTGGCGTCCTTTAAATAGATCTAATATGTGTGAGTTTATCATTGAATGTGTGAGATAATACAGCCATTGTTTTGGTTGATAGATAGATAAGTAATGATTATGTTCTGTCCATTCAAGTTAGTCAGTCAGAGGTTTGACTCAGTTAGCTTTCAGTGTCTGGATTGTTCCCTATCATCCCATAGACACTCCATAAAACACTCTGAATGAATGAATGATGTGTTTGTGTGAAGAGTGCAGACCTTATGTGTGTGTGTGCGCACGGGCGGGCGGATGGATGTGGGGTGACAGAGTGGAGGGTGGAGAATGTCCCTAACTATTTGACAGTATAGAGGGCACTTAGACATACTCAAGCACACACGTGCGCACACACACACACACACACACACACACACACACACACACACACACACACTGTATATATGCCATATATGCATGCAAAGGCTCGGACACACACATGGTAGATGTAATCTGGTGGTCATTATTGCAAACAAGGCAGTGTTGTGTTGTACTGACAAACAGTTCAGTCTCTCAAGTGTGTGTCTGGTTTAAATTATCACCAGTATCTCCCAGACTAAAGGCCTCCCAGTCTTTCTCCCTACAGCGAAAGGAAAGGTCACAGACACATTCACATACACATTTGGTACCCTGTTTGCTAAGTGGCAAGTTGCTTTCATGTGTCTGTTAATTATACCTCAGACTGCTGTATTGTTTCTAATAACAAGTATAGTGTGTTTAGGGATGCATTTCCCCTGAACAACCAAAGGTTCATCATTTTATTACACTTTTGAAAGTCACTTTCATTAAATAGCGTCTTCATTGCTGAAGGTCTAATTTTGATGTTTCCTCTTAATTGCTTTGATGTCAATTTTAATTTTGGGCCTTAAACTGCAGTAGGAAGGTTCAACCATCCACAAATGAACATGCAAGCCTATAGCTTGAACTTAACTGCAGACCAAGGGAAATATTGACATTCTTCCATATTCTATTGATGCAATATTTTATCTCATCCTCCTCTTGTTCTCCAGATGCTAATAAAACTACCCTATATATTGAATCTTTAAAAATAATTGTCGCTAAGATTATTATATCTTGACTTATTGAGTGATGATCTGTAATTCTTTTCTTTCTATTGTTTATCATTTCTCTCTGTTCACAACAACAGCTGTTCATAATAGCATTAACATGGATAGAAAGTGTTGTCATGGCTCTATTTGATTTTGACCGAGTGTCTGCACAACCAAAGCGATGTTACACAGCCAGACAAGGCCCTTCGCCGGGCTTCTGTGCAGCAGGTTTCCACCTGTCCATGCACATCAAATGTTTTGCATTCATATCCTTGTATCCTCATATTTTTTAAGGTTATATTTGGTGCAGACCTACGTAGGTGATATTTGGACCTAAAACCTGTCTGCAATTTAGTAAGGCAGTAATGTAGTAATGAAGGCATGATGTACGTGACTCAGACCCCATGACTCAGGCTTTACATTGTTCAGTTGTTGCAGTGGAAATATGATACCCTGTCCTCTTCACTGCAAATGATTAACAATGACATCTGACTTTTTGTGAGTTCTGACCATATGCTAATGTAATGCTGGTCTGTACTGACCAAACACTGTCTCATTTGTCCAGTGCATTTAGAAATATGTGATTATAAATGTGGCTTTTAAGTTTATTGGGGTCCATGGTTTCATTGTTTTTTAAATTGCAGTTATCATAGCTACTCCTTCTCAGTTCTGCAAAGACCCCATAATGATGGCAATACTCTAACCAAAAAGCAATGCATTTAGTTCATTGGTAGAGGTCCTAGTAAATCCTTTCTGTCTATCTGTCTGTGGAATGTGTGTCAGACCAGAAAGGAAGATTAGAGAGAAAGTGGGGCACCCGAGACCAGAAAAGAGCTGGGCTCTTGCATAATCTATTCTCTCTCTTGTTCTCTTTCTTTCTCTGTTTCTCTCTGGTCATCTTAAGCTTAAACCCTCTTGTAGTGTTATATTGTGTGCAGAAGACTTTTAAATGCTGTTGAGCTGTGTACAATAGTATGCTGGCACTGGCTATCAGTAAATTAAGCACCATATTGCCAGTTGTATTACAACAACTGATTAATTGTTCTCACCTCACCTTTCACCTCACCTTTCTTGAATGCTGATCAAGCAGAAATGCAATGCCACCTGTGTTGATTCATGTTGTCTCAAAGTCCACTGGCCTTGGATTTAGCCATCAAAAGCCTGTGTATTTGTATCTGTGCATGCCACAGCACGTGCATTTTGCCTAAATACACATTGTCCATAATTTCACCTAAGATCCAAGAACTGACTGTGTCCCTCAACATGCAGCTCTGAAGACCTTGCGGTAATCAGATGTTAACTGCTACTGTATATGGAAAATGTCGAGATAATAGGGACCGTGCAGCGTTTTTATTATTAAGATGAGTGATGTTTGACATTTAATATGTTGTTGCAAGTATTTTTTTCACATTTCTCACTCAGTCAGTAGAAATGGGATTTGCAAGGATGCGCCAAAATGCATTTCCATCATGTACTTTCCGATGGGATATTCTCTGCTTCACTTGGAGCATTTATTTCTGTCCTCACTTTGACCGTTCATTGAACTGGCCAACTGCTTACGGACTGGATTAACTCAGGCACCGTGTTGACATTATGGCACTATTGACAGAGACCAGGGGTTGGAACAGAGGACTAAGCCAATACATAATGGAAGCAGGAGAGAAAACAAATCTAAACTGAACCCAGAAAGATTGGAGTATACAATAGAGAACAACTAGACCAGAGAGAGAACAGCTTCAAAGACAAAATCAAAGGAATACAGTAGAATAAGGAGAGAGGGGGGGATGAAATTCCTCCATGACCTACATTTGCATTGTGATCTGCAGCTGAGGCCACATGTGCAGTTATGACATAGCACTGTAAAAGTACAGTAAGTCAGCAGCATAAATTACCATATCAAGTCTGCCTGGAGACAGTTTGTTATCTTAGGATTTCTGTCCAGGGACCACTCTGGTACTTTTCTTGTGTACTCATTCTCAATCATTTCTATTACTCTCTCCTGTTGGGTAGCATGTGCATTCTAGAGATCCCACTACCATAGAGTACGCTTAACAATTTGTCTCCATGCAGAAGTGCCATACTGTTTACTTTCACTGGCAAGGATATTTGCGTCATGCCATTCGATGACAGTCTGAAGACTCACACTGTAGACATCAACAGACCTCTGACATCTTCAATGGAGATGCTTTGTAATGCCTGGACTGAAGTCATCCTCATTTAGTTCTTAGCTCAATTAATGCTTTAAATCTTAACAGCCACTTTATCCAAACATTAAACAGACACTACCAAAGGTGCAACCATTATATAATAGCAGCAGTACAATAATAGACACCAATGCATTGGAAAGATAAATTCTTCATAAGCATCTGTATGTAGGAATTGGCACCCCGAAATATGCTAGATGCATGACCCATGTCATTGTTCCAGTGAGAGATCTCTGATGCATAATTTTGATAGTTTTAGTGATGATGATGTAGCCCACTGGGCAAATGGAAGTCACCTTTTCTCTGTCAATATGGACTGAATATTCAGCAGCGAATGTGCAAACTGACTCACGCAGCGCACCACAGTGTGACAGGAAAAAAAGATGGTGACATTTTGTAGAAGAGATTTCTTCTAAACCTAATTGGTTCCCATCCATTGCTTTAGTATCTATTCGTACCACAGTGCTTTCAGACAGACAGAGTGAAAGAGGACGAGAATAATGGAAAAGGGATCTAGAGAAACAGTAGCTCGGTAAGCATCCAAATGGCAAAGACGGAGGCACACAGAGCAATAGGTGCACTTGTCAGCTATCTTGTTTATCCGCGACCTCAAGACCTCATTAGCATTCACCCAGCAGAAGTACACAGACCTACATAAATACTGGCAAACTCAAATTACTCCTCTATGTCATCTATGTTCTCTCTTCGCCTTTATTTGAACTAAAAATCAACATACAGTGTATATAGTGTTTCCCCTTGTGATTGAGTTGCAAGATGGAGGAAGGAAGGGATGGAGAATAGTGTTGTAAATTAGGAGGGCAAGCAGAGAGAAAAAGAAAAAACGAGATCAGAGCAGAAATGGAGGGAAAAATAGAAGCACATGAGGAGAGAGGAGGGGAGTAACAGCCTTCAGGAGCAGAGAGCAATGTGAAGGAGACAAGGGTAAGGCCGGGGAGTCTCATGCATTACTATTCAGGGTGCATTTCACTGCAATGCAGTGGCACACTGACACACATTAACAACTACAGTTTACAATTAGTGTTAGTATTGGTTGTTTTGAACAATGCGGATTTTGAATATCCGCGTAGAATACATTTCAGTGTTATAATCTTGTTGGCCCATAACCAGTGTTGATATATGTTGTCACTAAGCTACACAGCCGTCATGCAAATGAAAATATTGTTATACTTTACCAGTGCTGATGTTACAGATTCAGTACTGGTTCTTTTGGTGCCATTCTTTTTGCCATCATGGTTATTGTCAGCACATTTTAACCAATGTGAATGTTTTAGTTTCTGCTTCACACTGTGTTTATACTTTATCTAAATTCCCACACAAAGTAAATTGTGCTATTACCACACAAAGCTATAACCTGTCACAAGAGGTTCCTAAAGAGTACAAGGTTAAATCAGTGGATACAGCATTAATTAATTAATGATATATAATAATAGTGTCTTATTACACAGCTTTATCACACCTTTCAACCAAACTATGTCTCAGTACAGGTAAACCGTTTTTCCAATTGTACACTTACATAATTTTTACAGTATCTTAACATAGTCCTCATCAATTTACTCTTTTCTTCTCAACACCTCTCCTCTCTTCTTTTTCCTTCTCCTGTCGTTGGATGACAGCTGTTGGGAGACGTAGTCAGACAGTCCAGAGTTTCTGTGTGTCAGCAGTGGCCACACTGTAGCAGGTGTGTGTGTGTGTGTCCGTGTGTGTGTGTGTGTGTGTGTGTGTGTGCGTGCGCGTGTTCTCGCCCACACATTTGCATGTGTTGGTGCCCATTGAGGCGAGACTTGCTGACTGTCGAGTGTATGTGTGTGGGTAGACAGGGCAAGCTGACTTTCTGTCAGCAGCTATTGATGAATGAAGAGGAGAGCTTCATTCCCAAGGCCAACCATTAGAGCAGACTATAATAAGCCCTTGACTTTGGATGCCATGCAGATTCTTAGCCCCACATATCTCCTTCATAGTAGTACAATCACCCACTTAGTATGTTGTTTATTGAAAAATGCAATAGTAAACTACGTACAGTAAACTACCTGACTGACAAGGGCAGCAATAAACATTGAGTAATGAAATTCTAGCCTGTGTGTTATTTGGGTGGCTCCATCTGGACATGCCAACTCCTCAGCTAAGTGTGTGTGGTATGTTTTCATAGACGTCATACATGAGCAGTCTGAGAAAGATCGGAACCCTCAATCATTTTACACAGAGTAGCACATTGAATTGGTTTTGATTCTGTTGGCAGGCACCTAAAATAGTATGAATTTTTAATTTGACGTAATTCCATGTTCGCCTACTGTAACTCTTGCACTTTTCCAGTCAAGACTGTCATTGTAATATCTAGTTGCCCTGGTCTGACAAGAAATACAGGCAACTGAAAACAATATTGTGTAATCAGCAGTGTAAATGGTTGACAATGAAATCTTGGTATTTTAATATTACTGCTACTTAGCATGAAGCCATGCAAATGTAAATCAATATTTTGAAATAATGTCACTGCTAATTTTTTGGTGTGAATCCCCTTAGCTGTGTTTGATTGGAGGCCAGCTAAATGAAAAGATGCGTTCTTAAATTTAAACGGCTTAGTGTGGATGTAGCTTTGGTGTTTTCTCCAGCCCTCTAATTAGCTAGTGAACAGATCCCCTTACCTCTGTCCAGCTGGGTGAGCGTCTGCATGCGTGTGTCTGTATCCAGCTGTATGGTCCCACTCTCTTATCAGTGTAACCACTGGCCCGTAGTTAACAGAGACCATCTGGTGCCCTACAGAGTTGGTTTTGGCCAGAAAGCTCTGATCTTCATGTCTAAACTACCCTTGCCAATTCACCCTCTCTTTGTACATTTCCCTTCTCCCCTTTTGAAGTGTTTTGTTCCCTTTTCTGTCCTTTTATACAATTATTTACCGTAGACATTTAACTTTTCTGACCATTCCCCCCCTTCTTTCCACTCTCCTCCTACCTCAATCACTCATGTTTCTCTCTTCATATCAGCTTTCCCTCCATACTCTAATGACAGGCTGAGATCTGTGTCAAGATGCAGAGTGGCTCAGTGTGTTTCACACTTTCTTCTGTGTGTGTGTACCAGAAATGAACTATGGATCATATTGAGGAAAAGCAAACCACAGGATTTATACATTAGTATCCTTATTGAACGATGTATTTTTGCATTGAACATACAAAGATGGCAGGTTAAAAGAAAATATCTTAGTTGTAGTAACAACAGTCAGGCATTTCAGACTGCATAGTTTGCAGTTTGGGTCACATACAGAGGGAAATACCATTAAATATCACTTGTTTTATTATTGATAGCTGGAATTCTTTACATTTGAAATAAAGTGAGTTAATTGCAAGACTAGCGGAAAAAAATAATGTCCACTCTCACAGGATGTCTGTTATAGAACTATACAGGCTACGCATCATAATGAGAGCTATTAATAAATGTACATTTGTGATACGTTTCCAATACATTAATACATGAAGCTTTCAATCTACTGTCCTTTGGAAGTCCCCTTTCTACTTTCTTACAAAATTCTAAATGCACACAGACACACACACTCTTTGTCAGCATAGTGTGACATTCCAAGGAACAGTCTGGAATGAGGTCGGGGACAGAGACAGGCTTGGCAGCTCAACATCAAACTGCAATACCCTCACTCTCTCACACACACACTGACAGAAAACTATCATCTCTGTCACAAATATCCCTATAAAACATTGAGACACTAGTTCCCATAGAAAGCTGAAGTATCACTGCCCGAGACACACATCTTTAATAGGGATATATGAGTAGTGGTTTCTCAGTACCACAGCCTGACAGACAATTAATAAACAGCTGCTAGACAAACCATTGACTTTATAGCCTGCGATATACTCCCTCTACTGTGGGACATTTTTGATTGGCTCGGCCTAGGACGAATGGTGTTTTCTTTAAACACTAACCAAATGTTTTGTTCAAAGATGCTAGTGCTGCCTACTTGCTCACTAGGTTTTAGCAAAGAAAGATGCACCAAACAGTCAACGCTCATAGTGTAAGTGCATGTGTGTGTTTTTTGAATGGTGTGTTTGCGGAGCAGGGATAATTACAATCCTCCGAAACAACCATCTCACACGGCAGCTATTTCTACTGACAGCCAGATATGCTACCACACACACACAGAGCGGTATGGCTGCTCCGTGAAGCAATTGAAGCTTGGTTTTGTGTGTGTCACTGTGTGTGGTTGACAACTGGAGCTGCCAATGGAGCTATTTCTATCCAGGGGTCACCCGGAGCTAGACAGAGTAGACGATGTGTGTTATAGCCAAATTCATCTGGAGAGAAACAGACTTTCCACAAACAGGGCAAATTGGCCCTTGTATCCTCTTTGACCTTAAGACTTATTTTGACCACATGTGATGTATGAGCTTGTAATGGCTGCAATAGATATGGTTGAAATATTATTGCTAACAATTTCACTATAACAATATGGCAAAAATATGCTCAATCAAATACAAGAATCACATATTTTACATTGGATTATTCTCTCTCATACTCACAAAACAACTTCACTAATTTATACCATCAGAAAATGCAGCCAAAAATATTGAATTTGTCCTACAGATCCCAAAAGGGTCCTAACATTGTAACACCATTGGAGCCGAAGTCAGAGTGTTGCAGGCACACACAATACACAGACATACTTGCATACACTGTTTCCATGGTAACTGGCAGCCATGGCAGAGGCCACACTGACTAGCTACCTGCTGTGAGAGGGCAAAACATAAGTCTGTCACATCAAATATTTGGTATTGCTAAATTATTTGTATTCAACAAAAGGTTTTTCTCATGATTATCATGGTGTAAACTGTTTTAGTTGCAACTAGTTTACCTGGACTTTCTGCCCGTTTAGGCTCATGGCATGGGAGTTCTTTTGCCATATCCACGTCTTGAGAGACACTTTCTTTTCAAATATGACCCTGTGAAAGGAAATGTGCCATTCAGTAGAACTCTATTCATATGGAAATGGGGGTAGTGCAATAAAATGAGTTAAATCTTTCTATCACATCCATAACAGCACATCTGTGTATACAGCCAAGAGCATAATTTGGTTCTCATATTTGCATGATATCAAGTCAAAGAGTGTGGCTTAGTCTTGGCACAAGAATAATCAACTGAAACCAAACTCTTCTTTGACTACACAGGCTAAAACTCTACAGTGCCCTTCGAATGAAAAACATTTACCAGCACTAAATCCTACCTCTTTGGCTGTGTGGCCTCCTTGTGACACTCTGGCAGCTATCAGCCACACCCTCTAGAAAAACAAACAGTCATAGTAAGGGTGAGATGTGCAGATGGATGGATAGGATGACTAAACAAGTCAATGCAGCAATGAGTGAGCATTATGGTGCTGTATAACAGAAAGGTCTTTTATGTCATGAAGTAGCCACACCCTCTGCAATAACAAGCATGCACAGTAAAAGAGTGGATAAATGAATGGATAGAGGGAAAATGTCCAGGACATAATGGGCTCAGTGAGACTGACATTAAATGATGTATTTGTGAAAGGTATGAAAAAGTTGTAATTTGCCATCTAGAATTATTTAATTCTGTGTTGCTGTCATTTCTGCTTTGCCCTCTTTTTACCAAGCAATCGATAACACAGTGAGCTAATTGTAGTCTTTTAGAGCAGCAGGACAGACAAAGATTGTCTGGAAGTGACCAAGACTAACAACTACAGAAGTTGTTCCACTGGCTTAGTATTGGAGTAGAGACAAAGGTAGATATTTTGGCACATTGATGAATTTCAGCTCAGTTTAAGAGACAGAAGCAGAGGAAATTCAACACAAAACTTGTCTTACTGTGCCGATTCAACTACAATAAACAATTGATTCCCGGTATCCATGGAACTTGTTTCAATTTAGGCATATGTATGCACAAGAAAATATTTTGTCTAGTTAACATTTCTTCACATGTGATTTTGTGGAATTTAGAATTTCAGCAGTAATTCAGAACATATGCTCCAAACTTTGCGCCCATCTTTTCCCCACTCCAGCTCAGTCTAAGATACACGGTTCACATAGGGTCGCTTCAACAATCTCACAATAATAGTTGAAGGAAAGTCTTAAATACAGTGGGAAATGTTACACATATTTTCATAAATATGTCGTTTTCTTTACTACTGTAATTTTGCTTGGCCCTATCTCAGTTTATTCTCTCCTGTTTTGCGAGGATTTCCTGTTTAGAGGATATATTTCCTTTTGCACCACCCCAATCACCAGGAGTGATTGTTGTCGGCCAAATCAGCAGCCGTTTGCATCTGTTTTGTCCAGACTCTGACATAGTAAAAGACAATTTAGTGTGTGTTTGTGTATTGTGGTGAGTGAGTGTGAGTGAGTGACCTCTCCATGTGTGTGTCTCTGCATGCAGCCAGGACTGTGCTGACAGCAGAATGGCTTGCTCTGTTGGAGGGGATTCACACTTCACATCAGATCATCGCAACCAAACTGTCTCTAACACACACACACACACACACACACACACACACACACACACACACACACTATGCACACTCAAACTGAGAGAGGATCTTTCTGCTTCTGGTACACAGAACAGAATGTTGCAAGGACTCACACAGGTTTATACAAGATCTCTGTGCCCCCACCATCTCTCTCTCTCTCTTTCTGTCACAGACACACACACACACACACACACACACACACACACACACAGTAGTGCTTCAACCCCACAGAGATACAGACTAGTCATACTGAGAAGCCAGACAATAGTTCTGTCAATCAACGTCAAGTCCCTGCTTAACTGTAGTGCCTGAGGGCTTCCAGCGGACAGCTAGCTAGCCTGTGTGAAGGAAACTGACACTTGCCTCAAGCACATTTACAGGGCTCTAGCTGCAACTTCCCGGCCCTCCTCTTGACCTGAATATATTAAGTGCAATTCATAACTCAGTGTTTCCCGCTGATTTCCACAGTGGAAAGAAAGGGGTCAGTGAGTTAAAAAAGTCAAGCCATCTCTTTTTATCCAGCAGCAAAGTCACTCTCAGTCTAGTATATGGTTAGTTAATTAACGTTTGCTGACTTGTGTATACTTTACTTTAGTATACTTACCATACTGCTTTACATTCATAGCTTCAAGAAGTACCATGAATTGTTGTACATTTTCTGTTTCATTTTTTTTACATTATAGGAAATTACTACAGAATTTAAGTTTGAATATGTGTTTTAATATTCTGATGAGTGTATTTTAGTGCTGTACTAAAGGGTTTTCACCACTAATGTATAATATTTAGAGGTACTGCTATAATCCATCTGTAGCCTAAGAAATGGTAATTTGACTCAACAATGATCTCAGTCAAATAGTGGATCATTCTGGATCTATTATTTTCATTTTCATGGAAATCTGTGTCATTAACTAAATAGTATTAATTTGTAATTTTGTGTCTTTCAGGTGGGACCAAAGACATTGGATCAGCATTGACCAGGATGTGTATGAGACATCGCAGCATAGAGGCTAAGCTGAAACAGTTCTCCATGTAAGCAACATTACACATATTGTATTGGTGTGCTCTTTCTTTGTTTCTTCCTAACCACACTACTACTGATATTTACCAACATACAGGATCTGGAATAACTCTCTTTTGCAATTCTGCTGAACGATTGGCTGGGATCTTCATTATGTCCCATAAACCTCGCCTCTACACACACACTAAAACCCTTCCAACTTTCAAGTGATGGAACATTTGCTTATAATGTCATTTTTGAGTTTTGACAAAAACTGTTAGTAGCTTTTCAAATTTTCAAAGATATAAATGTACTTTTGTAGTGTTTCCCGCACTTAGTTACACACTTCACTTTGACCCTAACCATTTCCCTAACAGTGCAACTCCCAATAAAATGGGCTGCATTCAAATTATCTCACCATATCCTCCATGTCTTGACATTTTGCGCGTGTGTGGGTGAGAATGCCCCATGTAGTGGAATGCTAGTCAAGAGACAATTTGTCTGACAATGCAAGCATCTGTAATGTTTCAGCGTTGTCACACATACACACTACATGTCACTCTCTCTCTCTCCTTCTCTCTCTCCCTCTCGACAAGGGGCTCTCTTATTTCAGTTGGCATTTCAGTAGAGATTCCACTTGGATCTCCATAGCAGGGGCTGTACACAGGGGGGCTGTGGTCACCACACACACACAGACACACACTTTGGAGAAATGTCTGCAAGAGGGAGAAGTCTAATTTTAGTTTCATGCAGTAAGCCTGCAGCTGCCTACCTCTGATACTCACAGCCTCTTCAACACACTCACAAATACATCTGAAATACAAGACTGACACAGTTGGATAATGATTGACAGACATGACTGCGCAAGCTTCTTACTTCCTCCTGTGACGCACAGTCAGACATGGGCAGACTTTTTCTTCTCTCAGTCTCTGTTTTTTTCCCCTTTCTCTTTGCCTGTTAATGATTGACAGACAGGACCATGCAGTGTATGGATAGAAAGTCAAACCAGACCTAATGATTTTTAAGTCTGTTGGTCTGTCTGCAACTTTATAATCAGGTGACAGATATACTGACATACCCTGCAGAGCAGGATATTTTGTATGTTATCGATTGTGCAGTCATATGATTGGTCAATAAAACTTACACATCATTTATGAAAGTTGTAAACCCAAGCCGTTAATGTTTTAGATTAATTCCCATTATGATATGTTTACATTTTAAAAGGTTAGCTTTGAATCCTCTTGAAAGGATTAACGGATGAAGCTGAATTCAGATCTTCGATTAGACGTGTCCTGGTGTTTCCACAGGGCCTTCCTGGAGGGACTGATGAACCCTCTACAAGAACAGATCGAGGAGTGGAAAAGAGGAGTCAACATTTTGGACAAGGACCATGCTAAAGGTAGGATAAACTAATGTTATCACATGAGAATATAACTTAACATACTAATCCAGAAATAACTTTGACATTAGGATCACTCTTCAACATTTTAAAGCAGTGTAAAGGCCCAGGTTTACATTCAGCTTGTCATAAACATGTGTGTTTATTATTCTCTCCCACAGTAAATTGGAAGAGTACGAAACATTTTATTGTAACTTAACTTAACATGTTCACACAGTTTACTTTTTCCCCTTGTCCACCTGAACCAGAGTATAAAAGAGCCCGGCAGGAAATCAAGAGGAAGTCATCAGACACGCTGAAACTTCAAAAGAAAGCAAAGAAAGGTAAAAAGAAAAGAAAAACTCATCACGAAATTCAGCACAAAACCTGAGTATTTACTCAAAGGATAAACAGTAATATGCACCTGAACTCTGGTAGTATATTAGTTTACTTTGATCTATGCTGTACTGGATTAAAGACCTTTATTGGCATGAATACAACTTCAGGAATAATAGATCATTCAGATTATTTAAATCATGAAAGAGTTCAGATATAGAAACTTGTGATGAAAAATGCCGGCTTGTATTTCAAATAAGAAAATGGGAAACGGTCCTTCTTGTTTATATGAAGAAGCTTGTACTCACTGATTAGTCTTGTGCAAATCTAGTCAGGCTAAACATCACCTTACATGGTAAACACTCACAGCGAGAGGGCAGGGGCTTTTTCCTTCTACAGTTCTCTTGGCTCATGTTCTACATACGCATTCACCTACCAAGAGACACAAAAAAATTATTGGATAAATATTCTTACAGTATGTTTAGGGATGTTGATTATTAGAGGGTGTCTCACATCCAAAATGTCTAGGGGTGATCAGGAAAAAGTACAAGAAAAGTGTATGAAAGAAGAAAACATCAGCAGTTTGACTTACTCCTACAATGCAGTACATTTAACTTTAAACGGCCTAACAAATATTAATATATTACTAATACTGAAGGCTTGTGTCATCCCCCTACTGCCTGCATGCATTTGATTACCATTCACCTGGTTTTAAAGTAAAGTATCATCTGATACTAGTTGGCAAATATAGTGGTATTTCTTTAAAAAGATGTTGGTGCATTGTCTTGGATGCATTTTAACGGGCATCCACTCGCACACAACTGCACCTTTAGGTGATGCATTAGTATTAAGTGCTGGCACTCTTTCAGTTGACTTGGATCTTTTTCCTCTCTCTGTCCCCATGTCGTTCTGATACCATCCTTCTCCTTATGCTGCACTGCAGCTGATAATCTGGGTAAGTCTGTTTGTGGAATAGACACATTGTCCAGGTTGTTGCTTAGGCATTTGTATTTGCACTGTGAAGGAGCCACCATAGATATTGAGTGTTATGCAAATACTTCATTTCTGTGGATACTGCTAAATATTGGCATTTTCTTCCTCAGATATGGCAACTCTTGTCTACATTCAGTTTATGATTAAATGTTGCCACTCTTTATTGGCTAGATAAGATATATAGTCTCTGAAGATGTGGTCACCTCAAGGTTTTTACTTTACCCCTAGAGGTTTTAAGCCCATCCTTTTTTGAGTGTTGCCTCTTCTTTCTACTCTCATTTGTTTTCTTATGGCTCCTCTCATACACTGTCTGTAGTTTTAGGTCAGAGTTGTTAACCACTTGGAGTAGTGACGTGTTCTTGAAAAGGAGATTGAACAAGAAACCAATGTTTGCTCTATAACTGAGGCTTTGCGCTTACCTACTAAATAGAAAAGAGAATTTCTCCGATTAATATGTATCACAGTAATAGAGAAACATTCTCTGGTCAGAAGAAGGAAGAGAGGAAAGTAGATGAAGCAGAGGCATTAATAGACTTGAGATCCAGAAGTTTTCACTCCTTTTGCTCACCAAACCAATAAAAGGAATTGTGGCCATAAAATGCTAATTTGATGAAATTGTTATGCTTGAAATGCTTTTTTGAGTTCCATTCTTTTGACTGCAACCTGTTCACACTGAAGAATTGTAAATGAAAAGTAATTCAGAGCAGATGATTCAGAAATCTTTTTGTTATTTAAATGTCAGATAGGTATTTTAACATTGTAGGCAGGGAAGAGTTCCTCCCCGTAGTTCATAGTTGGACATCAGATTATGGTCAATTGTGGGATATTCTTTATTACTTTCCTTGTTTTCTATAAATACACACACGTGAGCAAATACAACTTAACATTACTGTTTACTCTCTGACCTCTGTATGACACAAATACACCCAACATTTCAGTCAAGTGTACAAAATACTAGTTACAGTCATGCTCCTTAAAGGCAGAGCATTCCAATAATGCACACAAATAACAGCCCTACCTGTCTCCTTGTGTTGGCGAGCATATATCTTATGTGTTGATATGTGTCTTGTGAGTGTGTTTTTCTGACCTGAGACCCTAGCCTTGCTAAGTAACAGCCTGTGACTGCAACATAATGTAATGTAATCATTGGTCATGTGAAAGCTGAAGAAACTAATCTCATTTCTGTGTTCATGCACATGAATCTACATGTGTGGAGACTGCAGGCCCCCACCTTGCTGGCAAGCTGACTTTAGTCAAAACAACCATAGAATATCAGTCCGATATCTGAGATTCGATTTTAATGTTTTTAACCCAAAACATTGTAATAAATTGTACAACCTAGCAAAGCTGATAATAATAATCATTGTAACTACTTGTCTACTGAACACGTGCTGCACAGTATTTTGAGTAAAAGCAATCATTTGTTAATCTGCATTACTTCAAGAGAGTCCCCTTTGTCTTTCAACCCAACCCATATCAGAACTTCTTCTCCTTGCTGTTGCATCGTAACCTAATAAACCAAAACCTAATAATGTGATGAGTCTGTATTGACTGGTAAAGTGCATCAACAGTATATTATCGTCTAGTCAGCCTTAGGGTGTGAATCCAAAAGATTTATGTGTCAGAGACGTTAATAGTCCATAATTAAACACTAAAGGCCCTTGTGGAATATGTTTCAGGGTGGATTTGTTTACAATGAAGTCAGTGCCCATTGACCTCTGATGAACCTCAGTGTTCGTCTGTGGTTGGAGAGAAAGAGGAAGTAGCAATCAAGGCCATGCCATTCACATAATTGCACAAGTACAGATGCACAAGTAATGGCACAGACAATGGGAATGTTTTCAGTTCAGCAATAATAACTCCTCTGCTTACCACGAGTTGACATCTCATGCCAGGATGTGCCTGCTTCGTCTCAGTGTGTTTGTCTATCTGCGTGTGTGTGTGTGTGTGTCCCTGCAATTACGTGTTTTAGTTGAAAGTAGTTCATAATATGTTGCCTTTATGTTAAGTTTCCACATGACCTAGTGTCACGACTCACAAGCGTATGCATATTTGGAATTGATGACCTTGAGATTCAGTTTTTTAAGTTTTAAACTTGAATGTTACTCAGGGAGCCTCAATGAAATCAGATGATTGTGATGATGTTTCACACTGCTCAGTATATCCATGGGCACTTACAAAACGGCAACAAAGAAAATATTGGGCTTTCCATCTTTCTCAGACAAAAAGCCTCAACTTACAGTAGCGTCTTTCCAAACCCACTATGGTTTTGTTGAGAATACAGTCTGCCAAGTCTTGATCTGGTGGGAGAAAACCAGCATACAGTATACTCTCTCACTTTAGATAGGAGATACAACAGCATCACTGGTTTTTGGACATGAAAAGCTACTAATACTTTGAAGGCCTACATTGTAAAAGTATAATATGTACCAATTTCCTAAAAAAGACTGATACAGAAGTAATCCCTCTTAATCATCACTTTTAACTCACTAGAAGTGTATGGTGTTGTCTGTATCTACAGAGAACCTTCCCTCTGCCTGTATTTTCCTCTTTTCGTAGAGTGGTGCTGGTAGCAGCACTGCTCTCTCTCTCTCTCTCTCTCTCTCTCTCTCTCTCTCTCTCTCTCTCTCTCTCGTGACTACATAGTATCTTTTACATGTTTTAAATGGAGAGAAAATGTTAACAGGGAACGGATATGTTACTCAGGTGTTTATAAACTACTGTTAAAACATTATTTGAAATGTCAGCCCTGATTCAAATTTCCTTGGAAAAAGATGATGATTTTTTTCCTGGAGGAAAGTGATTAATAATGAGTTTAGTCCTGCAGTGGAGACAAGACTTAATGACTGAGGCCTGTCTCACCCCGCTCAGGCTCATTTATTCTGCCAGCTCTCCACAAAACCTTGTGCAATGTAATTGTATATTTTTCTACTCAAAAAGTAGCCTTTGGATCTATATGAGACTGAAGATAGAGACTGCACCTACTCCATCATGGTCTCCATAGTGTAATATAATAGGAACCGCCTTAAGTGCACACATAACTCACATTCCTCTAAGCATTACAGTCACCAAACCAAGCTTGATAAATGGATTCCCTCCATATGGAAACTCAGTGGAAGAATGAAAAAAAAAAACAGTCTTGTGTAATTGCCCTTTGAGTACAAACTGTCTAAAATCCACCACAAGAAGAGTTATGTGTCATTTTTTTACCCGATATCAACATTCACACTGCATTTGATCGATCCAAACATTTAGTTAGTTCTCAGTAATGTCAGCTGTTGTGTTAGTGGTAATAGTGCTAAATAACAGTAAAGTGAGTGTTGTTTTTACAGCAACTCTGTGTGTGCTAGAAGCCATTATTTTAATTTTTATTGCGGTGTAGTGTGATGGAGAAATAAAGCTGTGGAAACGGAGCTTCCCACATGCATGTATAGACTCCACTGACTTGTCAGAGAGGAAAGCGCACCACATCCCTATGTTTTACATTTGAGGCGAAGATGATTTGCCTGCGTAACTCTATCTGCATTTCTTTACTACTGATTTGCATGATATGGAGCCGCACGTCAAATGCCAACTAAAGACGCCTGTTTATTATCTTCGCCCAGATGCAAGAGCAGACGGAACGACCACAGAGTTGTTCACTGTGGGTTTAACCTTGATATATCAAAGTCAGTGTGTGTGTGTGTGTGTGTGTGTGTGTGTGTGTGTGTGTGTGTGTGTGTGTGTGTGTGTGTGTGTGTGTGTGTGTGTGTGTGTGTGTGTCAAGTAGTTAGATAATGCCTTTGAGGCCCACTGTATGTCATCTTGGGCAGTCGCCAGCCTTCCTGCCTCCTTAGAGAACTCAAGAGGGCTTACTTTGGCTTCAGGGTATCCTCTCTTATAAATCGCAGACTCACCCACAGAAACACATGCAACCGCACGTGACAGGCAGCACAAATACCCACAATGTTGAACAACATTATCACCTTGGGACTGTAATTGCCCTAAGTCCTTCCTGGATTTACATATGTATATTCAAAGACGCATATAGACAGCAGAAGGACCAGATGGTCTTAGGATACCTTGCACACTTGTCATTCATGAAAGCACATTTTCTCTTAAACCTTTCTATAAACCGTGCTTGTCAAAGAGTAACGGAGAGATTAAGAAGTTGTCCGTTTTGGCTATCTCGGCATAAGGCATTGAAGTCCAAGTCGAGGAACGGATTAGCCTAAAGTAGATAACAAGAAACAGGAAACACTCCATGTCAAGAGTGGCTCTTCATGCAGAGGTGAGAGCCAAAAAGCAGTGGGACATTCAAATGCTGACAATAGCAACGTCCGCGATGAAAAGATTAACATGTAGAGCAGAAGTAAGAGAAGCATTACTATTCTTTCTATTGTTTATGTTGTGTAGGAAGGTAGGGAGTATTTGGTCTGTTAACTGGTAAAATGTATCTCAGTACCTTGATTTTTAAACATTGTAAAATAGCAAATGGACCAATCATGTGTTTCATTGTGAGATGGCAATAATCTGTTTTAATATTCATTTTGTGTGTCTGTTTGGTTTCTAAAGGTCGTGGTGATATCCAACCCCAGTTGGACAGTGCCATGCAGGATGTCAGTGATAAATACATTCTGTTGGAAGAGACTGAGAAGCAGGCCCTGAGGAAGGCTCTCATCGAGGATAGACAGAGGTTCTGCTGTTTCGTAGCCATGCTGCGGCCTGTAGTGGTGAGTACGTTGGGGGAGAAAGTCACCTCACTCCACAGTGTCTTTGCCTTTTGTTTAATCCCACTGACTGGAAAGGTGCATGTTCATGCCCTCTTCTTCATCACACTACTATTACTCTTCTTTGTCCATCCTGCTTCCTGAAGAGGACATTTTTCACTGCTGTGTAAACTCTAGAATGAGAGCTCATTCTATCACCCTGCTCTCTCTTTTAGGATGAGGAGATGTCTTTGTTGGGAGAGGTCACCCATCTCCAGGCTATCTCTGATGACCTCAAAGCCCTGACCTCTGACCCGCACAAGCTTCCCCCTGCTAGTGAACAGGTGAGGAAAAATATAAGCATTTGACTTTCATCCCACTGTCACCATGTTTTGGTCCTGTATGATTTGTTTTTGTGGGTTTTTTTTCAAGGGATGTTATCTTCTTGCATTAAATATAGCTGTGTTTAGAGCCATGCCTCTTCACAAGTACGACATATGCCTGATATTTTGCTCCCTCTCAGGTGATCTTGGACCTTAAAGGCTCAGACTATGGTTGGTCTTATCAAACGCCGCCCTCATCCCCCAGCACCACCATGTCAAGGAAGTCTAGCATGTGCAGGTATGCTCCTACGGTCAATCACAGGACTCATTTGATCCAACTCTTTTGATCATCCATTTCTGATAACTGAGGAATGAGGAGATGGAATGGCATACAATGTATTATTTGGTCATGTTAGAGAATATATTATAGCATGACATTTATACACATAGGATCTAGTGATCTGCAAATGTGTCCTGTAGAGCCGTTTGATGCTTATAGAAATAGCTTATATCACTGTGGTGGGAACATGGTCATGGAGAAAAACTTGTGTTGCCCAATATTTTTCTGCCACCCAGTGGTCAGTGTAGAGTAGTTCAAAAATATTCTGATTCTGATTTTCTCTTAATCTCTGCTTCATCTCCTCTCTTTGTTAGTGATAGTGAGTCAATTAATTAATCACAAAATAAGTATTAACGGTAAGAGAATATTGAAGAATTGACAACAAAGCCTACTTTCTGATTAGTAGCTGTTCAGACCATGTCTTCTACTGCCTGTCCTCCCTGCTTTATGTGTGTCTCCCAATGATTTATTTCCCCTGAACTATTCTGGTCCAAAGAAAGAACTGCTATGATATGCCTGGGTTGTGTATTGCTTTGCATTTGTCAATTTTGGGATTGTGGGTTTTCTGTGATTGAATCAAAACTTGGATTTCACGATTTAAAGCTTTTCCTTTTAAACTCTCTATAGCGGAGTCCTTTAAGTAGTCCACAACAAGCCATTTTTATCTCGATCCTCAGATGGTTTATTTTTGAATTCACAAATCATCATGAGACTGCCACTTTTATGATTTTAATGCTTTGCAATTTATAATCGTCACTCATTTGAAGTACTTTAAGCTATTATAATGTCTTGTTCTTATGCATTTTATTGTCAAGTTTGTACATGATTTGGTACATATTGTATGTATTTTTCATAGTCCCGATTTTGCAATATACCATTTTTATCTGCTTCAGATAGACAAATTGTAGCATTCAAGTCTGTAATTAGACACAGAGGTTATACTGTATTTGCTTTTCATGAGTGCCCTGTGTTAATATTTTCAATGGCATGAAATCCAGTGATTTCCTGCCTTTAATTATTGTCATTATGGTTTCACGCCTCTTATGTTGATTTGTTTTGATTTTTTTTGTTTGACTGGATTGGCCTAAGTCACTGCCTGCTGCATCTTGGTTTGCTGTGTTAATTGTTTCCCACCCTGTCTCTCCCCAATCCCCTGCCTTCATTCCCTCCCTTTTATTCCTTTTTATCTTTCTTATCAAACCTTCATTCTCAATCCATGTCTTTGGGTGCACTTGATTCTCTTTATTCCACCTGTCACCTTCCTCTGGTCCTCCCCTTATCCATCACTCCTTCCCCTTTCACAGTAGTCTGAACAGCGTTAACAGTAGTGACTCCAGGGGATCCAGTGGCTCTCACTCTCATTCTCCTTCCTCCTCTTCTTCCTCCTCTTCCTCACACCACCTCTTCCACCACCATCACCCTCGCCATCGGTACCGTAGCTCCACGCTACCCCAGCAGGCCCCCGCCCGGCTCTCTAGTATCTCCTCCCACGACTCAGGCTTCATTTCTTCATCACACGACCAATACACATCGTCCAAATCATCCTCGCCCATGGCCGCTGAAACAAAGGTAAGAAAAACCCTAAGCTGCCCACACGTAACCATAATTTTTCCTCCAAGTATGTACACATGGTTGAAACAAGACTATAAAAATCACATATGCTGTATTATTTACAAGTCATTCTAGTCAGAGACGGAGAGAAAACCCCAGACCAGCAATCCACACAACTCGTTTCTCACACATCTCCCTAGCCACTATGAGAGGCAGTTAGCTGGCAGCAGTTAGTGTATGTAATCATGGTGAAGTCATTTTACTGCTATTATGATGCCATAAATGCTCAGGAAATTAGTCTGCCTCCATTCTAGCCCAGGGCAAAACAGGTCTGCCCCATCCTGCTATTAAAGAGTCGACCGCTGTGACAGACTGTGGTTTGGCTTGAGCAGGCTGTGTGTTGTATTTTCATTAAATGTATCACAGTAAGATGACATATTACAGTGTCAACGGTGTATTTTACAGGCCGTGAGAGTGTGTCTCTATCAGAAGGTCTCATTCTGTCAGATTTATCCAACCATCTGACACAAGGTTTCAGATAATTATCAATGTGATCGTCCAGAGGATTATCTGCTTGGGGTTTGTGGTTTGAGATCAACCATGAGAAGTGGCTGCACTGGCTGACATTTTGTGAGCAAGCCAGCAACCAGAGTTCCCCTGTCCAGAACACATTGGTATATCTAGACTCCAAGTTTTTATGATGTAGTGTAGGTGGTTTGGCAAGTCCATATCTGACCCAATTACAGAAAAGCAACCCATTCATGGACTCGTTCTTGGTGTAATAACTGTAGTTTGTGTTTAAAAAAGAACAGTCTTGCGGCTAAACAGGGCTTAAATGGGCTTATTCCTTATCCAAGGGTCACTAAGGCCAGGCCATGGTTTCACTTAGTGTGGAATCCCCTATATTTTCATCCATTTTAAATATCCACCTCTATGGAGGGTGGTGTTCTCCTATTCCCATTCTACACAGCAGCATGAAAAAAGATTATTTCCCCATAGGCATATATAATTAGTAGAATTTTTCCAAAAAACAAAGCATTGTTTAGACCTGTACAGAATAAATTCCTTTCAATCACCACTAGAAGTGTGGCAGTGCTCTGTCTATATTGTCTCTATTTCTCTCATTTTGCAAATATATGTAATGAAATTCCAAGTTTAATGTTGATAAAGTAACCAGGACTACTAGGAATACCATGCGTCACACATGTTGAATTTGTGAGGATACTTCCAACATCCTAAAGAAGCAGAACTCTGCCTGTGCTTCCCTTTTTAAATACGCTCCAACACTGCTGATGTCCATGCAAATAATGCTTGTATTACTCCCAGTGCACCTTCTCTACAGCCTCTATAGACAGTTGGCTGTACTCCTTACTAACTGCTGAGAACTGTGGAAAAGTTGCCTGCGCCCTTTAACAAACTGCTTCTCTCTGCTTCTCTCTTTCTACCTGCTTACATGTCTGTCTTTGCAATTCTTCCCCTCTGTCTGTCATCACCCCCCTCCCCCTCTCCTCCCTCTGGTCTAATCCAACTGCCTGCTTGCTGCTGCCCTCGCTGTTCCAGGCTTGCACCAGTTCCTCTGAGGTATCAGAGGCTGGGAAGGTCCACAGTGACCGCAGCTGCCCCTCTCCTCTAGCTGCTGCTAGTGCACCTCAGCACTCTACTGACCAGGTGAAACACTCATCCACCATAAACCTCACCCCTGTTTCACATAAATGTCTGACTTTCATCAGCACTACACGGGCCACAGCTTCCTCATACTTAACTTCAAACTTGGCTATACACTGCATCGACTTAACTGTATCGCAGAAATTTCTAAGGAGCCTCCAAACTCTCCGGCATGTGCATCAGTTTCTCCAGTTTTCGTTCAGTTCGCCATTTGTGACCATTTCCTTTGTTCTGTGTGAACATAATCAATATGGATTCTTTATTATTTTTGTGTTCCTTTTTAATGATTTCTTCTGTCATGTGGTCTGTTTTTATATCCCACTGTGTATCATTTCAGTAATTTATCCCATTGTGTGTTTGCTCTGTTTCGTTGGTTTCTGTTATCGTCCCTCCTCCTACCGATGTGCACACATCCAGTTGTCCAATGGCTTTGACCACTACAGTCCAGCCAGTTCCCCCTACATGCATAGCAATGGGGGGAGTTTGGGCTCAGGGTCAGGCACCGCCTTTCCCTTCTTCCCTCCTTCCACTTCATCATACACCACCTCCTCCTGCCCCACTCGCTCATGGTCACGTCCCGCCTCGGCCTTGCTGCCAGACCAACCTCTCAACTGCACGTTGGGCTCCACCATGGTGCCTTCATCACGAGTCCCCAGTTGGAAGGTTTGTCCATCACGCCGCTCTCGATGATCAACTTGTTCTCATCCTTTTTTGTTCAGCATGCATGCTCATTTTTACCATGTTGTTGTTCATCAGTTTGCTTTTTTTATACTGCAGCTGAAAATAAGGGACACAGATTTAGAGGTGCTCATCAAAAGCACGTTAAAATCGTGAAGCACAATGAACCCTGACATGTCTTTCTTTCCAGGACTGGGCTAAGCCAGGTCCTTATGACGGGCCTATGGTCAACACACTTAGGAGGAAGAAGGACAAGGAGGCCCCAGCCGTAGTGGACAGTCATGGTAGTGTGAGTCATGATAGCAACCGTTTCTCAGGCCCTGCCTTGACATCCACCTCAGTGCCAGCTCCAGCTGCACTACAAACCTCAGCATCAGTGGAGGAGAAACACAGAACTGTGTTGGCTGCACCGCTCAAGGTCAGATTTAGTCTCTGTCTCATCCAAACCTGCCCTGCCTTCATTTAGCCAATCTGGCTTTAAGCCGGGTATTCAATCTTTTTGTTATTTATTGCAAATAAGCTAAATTAATTTTGTTTAGCTTTGTATGTATTATTACCTTCCTATTCTCCCTTTAGACTCTGGAACCAAATAGACTTTTGTAGTGTGAATAAGTCACTGTTCATTACAGCAACCTGTGAGAAGTTTGCTGTAAGCCTTAATAATACTGTCTTGGCTCCATTAATCTTTGATCCATCTGATTTACATTTTGCTGGTTTATGGTTGGATCTAAAGGATTTCTTATGATTTGACACATTCTGTCTTGTCTTTGTGCTTGAAAACATGAGTACTTGGCAAACATTTAGTGATTAAATTTCCTTTTAATTCTGCCAATACTAGACTAAAACTCATTCACATTTGCCTGTGTTGCTTAAGTTCCAGGCATCCTCACATTCAGCTAGCATTGAGACCACATGAATGATCCTCCCACCATTTTATGTTCCCATTTTATGACTTTCATGAGTCGTACCTAATGATTTTAATGACTTTAATGAGTTGTGCCTGGCTGTATCCAGTCAGTGAGACTTTATGGTCTTACCAAATGTTTTTTTTCATTTGGTGATTGCTCTAGGCTGCTGATATTGAGGCCCATGAGGAACTGGCTCTGGCTCTGGCCAGAGGTCTTGAGCTGGACACCCAGAGGTCCAGTAGGGACTCCATCCAGTGTTCCAGTGGCTACAGCACACAGACCAACACACCCTGCTGCTCTGAGGACACAATACCATCACAAGGTAACACTCTTGAATCTGGAATCTGATGATCACCGCTTTTAAGTACACTGCTCAACTCCTTCTCTTCCTCTAGTCTATACTCTACTATAGCATACATCCTCTTTGTTAAGCTGTCTATTTGTTTTTTCCAGTATCAGACTATGACTATTTCTCAATGGCCGGAGATCAGGAGCCTGAGCAGCAGCACTCTGACTTTGACAAGTCCTCCACCATCCCCAGAAACAGTGACATTAGTCAGTCCTACCGACTCATGTTCCAGAGCAAACGGCCGGCCTCCACAGCCGGCCTGCCCAGCACGCAGACGCCTTACCATGGACAGGGGGCCTACTCTGCAGGACCCTATCCCCCCACACCTGTCCACACTGGGGGTTATCCTCCAACCCCTACAGGTAGGTACACACTGCAATGCACACAATTGGATGTAAAAACTTATATTTCCAGTTTTACTTCCTTGATGTTGTATGTGTAAAATATCATGTTGGTATAACTCCCTTACATTTAATAAATGTAACACTTTATGAGATGTTGTTTTTAATTTTTTTTCTTATTTCTTATTATGTCCTTGATTACCTATAATATACTGAAATGCCTTTTATTAATAGTGAAATAATTGTCAAATGATCTTTTGTGTTTTATCACTGCAGGCTCCTGTTCAAATCAGGGATTTTATTCTGGATCCAGCTCCCATAATGCCTCTGGCTCCTATTCTACAGGCCACGGTCCAGTTATTGTCACCCCTGGGGTTGCCACAATCCGCCGCACCCCCTCTTCGAAACCGTCCAGCCGCCGGTCAGGCTCGGCTGTTGGCACAGGCCCCATCCCAATTCGTACACCTGTCATCCCAGTGAAAATCCCTACGGTGCCCGATATGTCTGGAGCCGTTAATGGGAGCAGAAGTGCAGAGGAGGTGGGAGGAGGAAGAGGAGAAGAGAGTCCGGATTTTCCAACATTTGTATCAGGGGAGGATGCTGGCACGCTACCGATGATGTCCTGGAGTGGTCAGGCTACAACCAATCCTCCCACTGTTCCCCTGGCCAACCAGCAGCACCTTCACACTGAGATAGGGCAGGAGGGAGGAGGGGAGGAGGCAGGAGAAGAATTAGGAGGTAACATGCTTGTGGCCATCCGCAAGGGGGTCAAGCTCAAGAGGACCCTCACCAACGACCGCTCCGCACCACGCATCGCATGATGGCATGACACAAGAAACGAGAGCTCTAGGCCCTCCCCTCGTTGTGTTCGTCCATGAGGTCAAAAGCTGTGGAAAAAAAGTTGCTCATAGAAATGCGACGTCCAGAATCAAAAGGCTTCTTGTGCTAGTATGAGATATTTACCACACCTGTCCTACATGTTGCCTTTCTCATTCTGTAAATTATCAGCTGTGAGAATCCCTCACTGCAGAAGCCATCTGTAATGATTCAGTATCGAAAATATGTTATTGTTCAGGTTCACATTTTCTGATTTGGCTTGTGAGGCCTCAGAAATAATGTAAAGCCAGGTTTGTAAAATATTGGTTGGGATCTGAAGTGGAACAAAGGCCTCCTTGTGGTCGATCCTTGTAAGTTCTTAGGAGTAAATTATACAAGCCTTTTATGAGTTTAAGGACAAGATCTAAGAGATTAGATCCTCAAATTAAGGTTTTTGGCTTAAGCACTAAAATGTTTTTGCAAATCCGAGCCCACAGCTGTTATGACAGTGTGAAACATGAGTTTGTCTTTTGTTACAGCCAGAGTAGCATTACCACACAGTATGTCTATTTCCTTAAGAGGACAGTGAAGACATATTATACACATAAGTCTGCCTCGTCTCAGTGTAAAAAGACACTGTGTATAATCTGCAACCTCTCAGTGTTTGGGGAGTGCGTACTACCGTCGTGGGACAAATTAGCATTGTAACTGTCTCGTGACTTGGCAGAAGGAGAACGATAACCAATGCAAGTACCTCACAGCATCAAGAGAGCAATATTCAGACGCACTACAAACACAATGGCTCATGGTGGTGGGCTGCAGACTGCACCATTTCACACCTCCTGAATTGCATTGACTGCTTACTTGGAGGGACACCGTGATGTCTGTCGGAAGGTGCCGTGTCGTCTTCCACTCGCAGTTCAACTACGGAAATACACGAGACGTCCAGAGGTGTGACCAATACAGAGAGGTCCTCAAACAAACTGGCTTTGTGTTGCAGCCTGAAGTCAAAGTCGTGCAAGACGACATTGTGACTCAAGTGTCACATGGTTGATGCCGTGCCATTGACAGACACTACAAGCTATGTCCTGTTGTTTTTGTATTGACATGATTTGTAAATCATTTTGCACGTCTCTGTTGCTGAGGAGTGTGTTGCTGCTTCTCGCTCTCTGCATTTCCTCCACGGTGCCACAATCATTAAGTTTCACGCTTCTTGATTCCATATAGTGATCATCAATCCCACATTACCTTTTGTATATGTATATATACATATATATGTGTGTATGTATGTATATATATATACATATATAGCCTTTATATATTAGCCCCTCTTTTTCTATCATTTATTAGCCAAACTGCAACCTGCTGCACATTGATTGCTCATCAAATTACAAATATATGTCCAGGTACAGATGTGCCATGTCAAAGCTCAATGTAAATCAAATTTGTGTATACTATTCAACATTTTCTAGAAGTTTGTGAGGGCAAATCTTTTTGATGTTTTGAAAGTTATGAGTAGAAAGCTGTAAATGGTATTGCCATACTGCTTTTCCCGTTCTGTCTAGTTGCTGTTATATTTAACTTTTTATTGTCTTTGAAACGCATGTAGCGTGCATGCTCATGTCCTTTTGCATCTGTCAACTCCAATTCTGGTGGTGACACTACCTATAGTTTTTGTTACCCTAAAGATAAGGAAATCACACCTAAATCATTGTATAATTTAAGAATCACGTCACCATAGGTACAATTTTAAATATTCAGTTTTTTCTGGACGATAAGATGTTTGAGATATGAGATTTCCTCAGACTTTAGCGTTGTAAGACTTTAGGCTGAAGCCAGCTAGTATCCTTTAGGCAAAGCCTGTATTTTCATTTCCATTTCAGTTCAAGCACTGTGAGACCATGGCTACTAAGATGTATGACGATGTAAATGTTATTAAGCTTTTACAGGTTAGTCCAAGAACTCTCACAATTTCTATTTATTTTCTTCTTCACTATCTTTAAATCTTTTTTTCTCAACCTATTTTTATACATATATAAGATATCAGAGTACGTTGTTTCCTCTATTCATGCATGTCGTATCTGATGATTTGTTGTTTCATCAGTGAAATGTTCATACCGTCCTGCTACACTTCATTTAAGTCCTATATTTCACACACGTGCATTTTAATTATTGCATAAATGCTGGCTGGTTTAAATGTGAACAGCAGCGAAGTGTTCCTCTAACATTTAGAAGTCAGAAACATGTATATAAAAAAATATAAAGTTTTGGTTTTAATGTGGGTTCACATTTTTGGACAAATGGTATTTGCATGATGCAGGGCTGAGTCCAGACCAGTTTCAGTTCCGTCAAGACAGTGTATTTTCTTCAGAATATAGTTTTCCAGAATCACCATTTTGTCATTTGTAGAAATGACCTGAGAGTTAACTGATAACGGCCCTGATAGGAAGTTTGCTGGAACAGATGATGACAGGCAAACTTTTTAACTTCCCCTTGGGGTGATTAAAATGTATATATTTGTACCCCAGTTCTTTCAGGTAAAATGATATTGAACAATTTATTTGGTCGGTATTCTGTCGTATTAGGTTTGACCAAATGGCACACTGCCCACATTGTCTGGCTAAATCTGACCTGCGTTTTCCAAAGACATCTAAGCATGAAAATCCACTTTGTTTCAATATTTTAGACGAGTGTCCTGTGTTTTTATTGTAATACAAATGTACAATGAAATGAAAGCCAAAAAAAAGGATTATTAATGATTTGAAAAGCAAATACATCATCTCTGTGCCGATAGCGTAAACGGGGAGCTGCACCACAAACCACTTGCGTACAAAATAACCCTGTGCTGTTTGATTTATACAGAACAAAGATAATGCTACTGCTTAGATGTTTCTGGAAACCCAGCATTCACTTCTTGATATTGTTAATTTTTTTTTTCTGGCCGTCCACCTGTCTAAAACGTATATTATCAACATATTTAAATTGTTAGCATAAATGTATATTATATCAGAGTTACCAAATGCCAGTATATCCTATGAATAAGACGTTTATAGTTTGCGAGGGTTTGAAAGTACAGTCAAACCTGGTTTCTAGTTTAGTTTTTAGCTTATATTCCCTCCGAGGAGAGTTGACCTCTCTTTCTTGTCCCTGTACAGTTCAACAGGCTATGATGCAGTTTGTTTCAAGAAGTAAAAGGTTGTTATTTTTTTTGTGTAATGACAGCTTTAGCAATATAATAAAAAATATAAATTTTGCTTTGGCTCACTGACTTCTTGCATGTGCCAATGTGCAACCTCTGTGTATCAAGCATATCAAACAACCACCCCCGAATACTTATGTATTTATTTATTGATTGATTAATCTCGCATTTATTACTGAACTTTTCGCAAAATGAGTCGTGTATTCAATGTTTTGCTTCCGACAAAAGCTTTACACTGACCCTGTCTGTAAATTGGGCGGGTGGGAAACATTGTCATGTATACAGTTTCAACAATAACTGAACAGAAGTTATATGGGCTGGTTATATGGGCTGCCTTCACTACCTTCCATTAGGATGTAAACGGATGATGTGCTTGGTTTTGGCCACCAGGGGGAGCTCTCGTCTCTCCCTCCCCCATCCTGAGCCGTCTAGTCTCCTCCACTCGCACAGAAGGCCCTTCTGAGTAAAACAAACGCCTTTTTCCTCTTTCCTCGTGCACAGGCTTCCTATTTTACGAATAGCTTCCACATGGTGTCATACTTTCCTGGGGTGTGGACCTGAGTCTGGCTGAGTAGCTCAAATATCACTAGTTACCATACATTTCGCCAATAAGAATTAGGAAACATGCAGGATTAATGAATCGTATTTTTTCAGCCGTTCTGTAGTATTACAGGCACACAACTGGCTGTTCCTGTCCTCGTGTAGGCTGCTGGATGTGCGTGCGTCCTCCCTGTGCCGTCACGCTTACGCACGGAGGAAAGCTGCGCTGCTATTGGAAAATATTCTGGGGCTGCTGGCCGCCCAAGTGCCCTCCCATCCTCCCCACACCATCCTGTCAGCCAGAGGTTACACCAGCCGGGATCTACGCTCCGCAAATATGTGATTTGTACGAATGCTACAGCCTGCTAGTGAGTTAGCGGACCGGGGTTGCGTGCGGCTGCTGTAGAGAAACGAGAGAGGCGAGCGGCGGATCAGCTTCGAGGTTCCCTGCGGAGGTTGCTGGACGGGACAGCGGAGCGTCGACTGAGGTGCGTCCGACGAGACAAGTTGATTTTCGGACAGCTGTCGCATCTTTTCCTACTTTTTGTTTTCCCAGAAGGGCGTTTGAAAACGGGCCGAGTCACTATGTTGTGGAAATATGTAGTAATTGTTATCGTGTTGTCCGTTTTTGCCCTTAAATAACCCAAGCTGTCTCCGCGCGGGTGTTATCGTGACATCGTTGCAGCGGTTGTTTAAAATGATTGCAAAAGACGATTTTAATAAGCGGCAAGTCACGTGTTTTGGGGATGAAAGTGGTAGCCTGACCTAAATAGGCCCTGTTGTGTTGTTCGCCATCAGGTTCCCGGCGCATTTCTCTACCCTCCATCCCAGCGATGCTGCCCAGCCTGCGGAGAGTCCTACGGCCCGCCCTCTCTCTGAGAGCCGGGACTGGGTTGGCCACAGGCGGACTCGGCAACCAGCAAACACCCGTTATAGCACGGTTCGCCTCGGAGCCTCCTCTCTCCATGCTGGTGCAGCGGTGTAACCTTGGCACACACCCGCTGAAGGAGCCGGTGGAGCCGCTCAACTCTCCACGGGGAGCCAAGGAGTTTATTTATACTCTCCATCCGTCTGAGCGAACCTGTCTGCTGCGAGAACTGCACAGGTTCGAGTCCATAGCCATAGCTCAAGGTAGGTGATGCAGTAAAGCATTAAATGTATTAATATTAAATCCTTTTTAAAACAATACAAGTGCTAATATACAACATTGGACATAATATCCTATCATTAAATGCGTATTATTGATGGTATTTGGTTTCTGCATCATATCACTCACTGGATAGTAATTATAAGCAGTTAACTCTAGAGTTAGATATTCATATCAGTGTAATCACTACTGACGTGAGCTACTCTTCCAGTTTACAGAAATGAAGTAACCTTTAGTGTGGTTAAGAGCTTTGATGTTAGTCTCCTGGTGGGGAATGGAAAATTTAAAAAATGGAAGACTGGTAAGGATCAATACAGTGTGCCACCATTATAACTACTATTTCCACATCTATTCCATGAGCATCTTTCACACATTTTGTCAGTAGGGGGTAGCATACAGTATCACGCGGCTACCTACTACTACTAGTTGTGATGAATTGTACGGACACTTGGATGTTTCAATTCAGTATCACATTTTTTTATTTATTTTTTTTTTTCAAAAGTAAATCACTAGTTAGGTTACACGGATCATAAGAATGAAATGATGAGACCAGCGGAGGAACCGGTAAAAAGAGACTGCAGATAAAAAGGAAGTGGGTCGAATAATAAACGACAGAAGGGAATAGAGGATAGATGTGAGTGATGATGAAGATGCTCTGCAGAACATGAGGTTCTCTCTGGTGGCGTGCTGTTCTGAGCTCCCGTCACCATCCATATTTCTCTCTTTACTCAACTCATATTATTCTCTAATGACTTTGCTTTTCATTCCCTGCCAAAGTGCTGGATATTGGATTTGAATGAGCAATGCAACTCTACAGCCGTAGGAAAAAAGAAAATTATATATTCTCAATGCTCTTTTCACTTCTTAAGTGAAAATAACATTAATATATTAACATTAATATTGAAATTGATTAAAATATCTGCTTCGTTGCACTGAGCCCTTGCATTTTGGATGGAACACTGTTGCTTTGTTTCTGCAGGGTTGTGGGGGAGTAAGTGGAGCTTTGTTTATTCTAGTGTCTCATGATGGACAAATGATTCCCAACCCTGCAGGGTAGCTTGAAAAATCCCTGGTATCAGAAGGTTCCAAGTAAGAATAATCCCTAATCTCTCAACAATTTGATTGTTCTTATTTTATGAGTACCACTGCTGGACTCTCCCTGTATTATATAGGCTCCTGTAAACTATATAGCGTCAGACTGCTGAATGTTGAACGTACATGCATCGTTGCTGTTAATATGGTGTGTGTGTGTACTGTTTCTTCTCTGCACACGAGGCTCTAAATAACAATTAGCAACGACGTGCACAAATAACAGCCCAGACTGCCGTTGTTAATAAAAGCATGCCTCTGACACCGTGGCTTGAAAATTTCCATCTGTTTGTCTGTTTTACAACCAACAATTTCCATCGTTCTGCTTGGTTTTGTTGTTTTTTTTACCTCGCCAAAAGAGGATTAGGGGAGGGAAAAACATAAAGAAGTGTTTTTTTCTATGCGTGTCATAAATCACTCAATACAATCATGTGTGAAAAACATAAATATAACGGGGGGAGGGAAGCATGCTGCTGTCTGTGAAGGTATTGATTCCTTACATGATTGATTGGGTCATAGCAGCCGGTCCCTTCTCTCCATATATGATCAAATAGTGATGCTTCTGCTGGCTGCCAGAACATGTTTGGCTGAAGAAGTAGTTTTGTCAGTGATAATGATGTTAAACGTGATAACAGGGATGGCGGCGATGGCGGTGAAGACGATGGCAATGACTGTGAAGCTTGACAGTGTGATCTAGCGGTTACATTACCACATAGATAAGCAGTGCTGTTTTATTAACGGGCCACCGCTATTTGCTGTTCTCACCTTTAGTCATATTTATTGCCCAAGAGGATTTGACCCTGTTCAATTCCAATTAAATTGTTTCCCTCATTGCACAGAAGATATTGAGTTTTCTATAAAAAGAAAAAAAACAGAAAGTTTGCCGATCACCTGAATTGGAATGCCTGGTTCCCACTCGGTATCCACACTCTGGGGAACGGACAGAAAATTGAAGCCGGCCATCATTGCAAGGCATTTCAGTAAGATTCTCCACGATCGGAGCTCCTAATAGCACATCATCTTCCCCCATCAGATTGCATCCTGACCACATGCTGCAAGCCTTCCCCGCGCAATATCTACACCGAGCAATCCGCGCTAAATCCCTCATGAGCTTGATATTGTTGCGCTTATCAGAGAATATCATGCTTCTTTAAAAAAAGCGGACGCCCAGCGTGGCATGAAAATGGAGAGATTATGACCTTTAGAGACATATTTAGAGCTTCCATCCTTCCTGTGAAATTCACCAGAGGGCCAGAGGTGGTTTTGTGTCAACAACAACCACATAGATTGACATTACTGGGTTGATTTACAACTTGATATTTCCTCAACCAAAGATGAGAGAATAATGTGAGTTCTGAGGGGATTCATTTCCTCTGCTTTCAGCTATGGTTCCTGCCTGGCTGGAGCTCGCTAGCATCCTCACCTTCACGCTATAAAAACCCTGGGGATTGTCTTACCTACTGTATGTGCAGGCCCGCCGATGAGCTGAATCAGTGAATGCTGGACCGCTCGACACGCTCTCTCACTGTTTTGCCCGCTGAGAGATTGATTTTTTTTTAGACAGGCTTATCAGCAGCCATCATCTCTCTAGCCAGAGGGGAAACCCTTATTTTCCTGATGTTTGTATGCAGGTTTGCTGAATGGTGAGGAAAAAGTGGATGTGTGTTTGTGCCCGAGACTCGCTGACATATCTCTGTGCTGGCCAGTCATCGGGGTTAATGGGGTCACGTGCAGGAAGAAGGCCATGTTCACTGAAGTTCAATTCACATTCACTCTGCATTTTGCTCTTGAATAATATTATTGATTAAATTACTATATTTACACATCATCTGGATTTCTTGCAGAATATATTTCCGATAATCCTGACTTGGTTCTGCCTCTTTAGCGGATTCATAATCCACTATGTTCTTCACCAGCTAGCTGCTAACTTTGTGTGTCTGCTGTTTGGTGTTTGCTACGTAGCATACAATCTGTTTATCAGAGGGTTTTTGCTGAAAAACAGCCGATAGCTGGAGATGGAAACTAGTGAATCAGCCAGAACAATAAAGCTGTGAAATCAAAACACAGAGTTGAAAGATCCTGAAAGAGTCCGCAGAGCTGAGGAGGACTGCAGAGTCAGTAGAACAGTGAACTTGTGAGGTTTGTTTGTTGTTACATCTCAGAGTCATGGTGCATAGAGTGCTGTAAATGCAGTAGTCTGAAGAGTGTTAGAAGACTGAGAGGATACACATCGTCTCTACACATATATACACATCAAAGTTGGAATCATTTGCATATGTCTTGTCTTTTATAGCGCCAAACAAAAGTTATGCATGAATTCAATTCACCTGGATAACTGTGACACATAATGTAGTCTTTGTACCTGGTGAAAAGTTATTACTGATGCATTGAAATAGGAACAAACAGAGGAGTGTGTCTGAAAACAAAATCCGAACTTTATGGCAACAGTGTATAAATATTTAATAGTCTTCTAGGGCAATTTTTTAGTTTGACTCAAGAGAGAAAGAAAAACCGAACCTGTGACATCAACAAAATGTCAACATAGAGCTTTTCAGAGACATGAGATGCATCAAAGATATTTTGTGATTTTATTTATTGAAATAACAGTTTAGAATAATACAACTCTCCCTGGAGCACAGCTGGATGACCTCTCTGACCTACAGCAGAATTTATATGATGATCATAATGGTCAGATTTAAGATTTTAACACTCTCAGACACCAGATTAGTGATTATTACACAGTCATTTGCACCAAAGAAATATTAATATTTGGAGTAATAAGACAACTAATTATCAGATGGCTAATAAATATTGCTCTCGTGGATTTTTCATTGTGAGGGTATAACAATGACAGAGAGAGAGGAAATGAAAGAGCGTCCACTAGATATGAGGATATTAACTTCACTTTCATTCATTAATTTTCACCAAATCACAATCACATTTACTGAACATAAGAACATCGTTATTTTATCATTTTGTTTGCATGTTTGAAACCAAGCACGGCAACTGTAGATAATGTGTCTGTGATATACACGTCGATGTTTGAGTAGTGGTTGAAATTCAATGACTTGCTGGAGGGAAAATGCTGTCACTAAATCACATAATCTGTCCACTTGGATGAGAAGAAAGTAAAGATGAGAAGAAAGTAGAGATGAGAAGAATGTAAAGATGTGAAGAAAGTAGAGGTAAGGGAAAGTAGAGATGAGAACAACATAGAGATGAGAAGAAAGTAGAAATAAGGGAAAGGAGAGGTGAGAAGAAAGTAGAGATGAGAAGAAAGTAGAGGTGAGAATAAAGTAGAGATGAGAAGAAAGGAGAGGTGAGAAGAAAGTAGAGAGAAAGGAAAGTTGAGGTGAGAAGAAAGTAGAGGTAAGAAGAAAGTAGAGGTGAGAAGAAAGTAGAGATGAGAAGAAAGTAGAGATGAGAAGAAAGTAGAGGTGAGAAGAAAGTAGAGGTGAGAAGAAAGTAGAGAGAAAGGAAAGTTGAGGTGAGAAGAAAGTAGAGGTGAGAAGAAAGTAGAGATGAGAAGAATGTAGAGGTGAGAAGAAAGTAGAGATGAGAAGAATGTAGAGGTGAGAAGAAAGTAGAGATGAGAAGAAAGGAGAGGTGAGAAGAAAGTAGAGATGAGAAGAAAGGAGAGGTGAGAAGAAAGTAGAGATGAGAAGAAAGTAGAGGTGAGAAGAAAGTAGAGATGAGAAGAAAGTAGAGGTGAGAAGAAAGTAGAGATGAGAAGAAAGGAGAGGTGAGAAGAAAGTAGAGATGAGAAGAAAGTAGAGGTGAGAAGAAAGTAGAGATGAGAACAACAGAGATGAGAAGAAAGTAGAGAGAAAGGAAAGTTGAGGTGAGAAGAAAGTAGAGATGAGAAGAAAGTAGAGGTGAGAAGAAAGTAGAGATGAGAACAACAGAGATGAGAAGAAAGTAGAGATGAGAAGAAAGGAGAGGTGAGAAGAAAGTAGAGATGAGAAGAAAGTAGAGGTAAAAATAAAGTAGAGATAAAAAGGAAGTAGAGGTGAGAAGAAAGTAGAGATGAGGGAAAGTAAAGATGAGACCAACATAGAGATGAGAAGAAAGTAGAGATGAGGGAAAGTAAAGATGAGAATAACATAGAGATGAGAACAACATAGAGATGAGAAGAATATAGAGATGAGAAGAAAGTAGAGATGAGGGAAAGGAGAGGTGAGAAGAAAGATGGCAATGGAGCAGATCGATGACTGAATGAGCCACCGGCGGTCCTTCTGCTCCATCTGGCCTCTGTGATCATCAGCTAGCGGGTGACTCAGTGACATCCTCGACACTAACGTGGCTTTCCCACAGGCCTGCTGGTGGGAAGGAAACGTGAGAGGAGATGAGATGGAAGCAGTTCCCCTCCGTGGCTCCTAGCATGGAGAAGTACTGTAGGGGGAAGGTGACTGGAGATGCAGAAGAGGAGAAAGAGAAGCGAGATGAAGAGGGGGGGGGGGGGGGGGATTGGTCTGGATGTTCTTTATTACTTTTCACCTCGTCACCCTAATCCTAAACAAACCGTGTTTTCCTTTCTTCTTTTATACCCTTTCAAATTGGTCTTCATCCTAAACGTGTATTGAACCACATTCAGCAGGTGTAATGAAGGATCAAAGCTTTCATACTCTCCTCAGGTTCATGTATTTCAAAGGGAGCCATCATATTTTTTGAGCTCAATGCATTGCTTTCACAGTGCCCTGTGATGTTATAGACCACTTTATAAGTTGAAAGGGAGACGCCATATCCTCTCTCACCTCCTTTCAAATGATAGCCTTCTCGCCCGAACCAACGGACAAAGGAGAGCAACTTTGCTCATCCAGTCCTATTTCCATTCTAATTCAGACACACTGCTGCATAATGTGAGTCCACGGTGACATTTTACCTGCTGGGATAATGCACTAAAACAAGGGACCCTCCAGTCTGGTGTGAACCAACAGTCATCAGCGCTGTCGGACATTTGCCTGTTGCACCGTTGTGATGTTGCCGTCATGCTGTTACTTGACTTTCTAAAACGGCAACAGTCATTCTCTCCGAATCGCTACTCGAGTTAATAACGAGCCGGATAGTGGATTCTATTGCTGTGACATATTTCTGGTCATTTGTGAACAGAAAACACACACCATTCATCACACACGACAGTAATAACACGCCGTGTGTATTTATTGAGTTGCTGCCAGCAACAGAGCTGCTGCCCATTAATAACTCATCAACCTCAGTGTGGAAGGAGAGAGTGGCTTTTTATTGGAAACTTGTTTCAACTGCAGCGGCTGCCGAACCCCAAAACATAATTTGATGCCTGCTATCTCCGATGATGAAGAAACAAATAAGCAGAGTGATGATGATGATGCTGATATGAGAGAGAGAGAGGCTGCTGGTGGTAAGGAAGACAGTTTGTATTACAGAGGATCAGAATGAAAGGCTCATGCTTGGAAGCTAGATGATTGTTTGCAGGAGGATGACATCATTGTTTTGTTCCCTCGAAAAAAAGTCAATTGGAATTTTATTATTTATTGTATTTTGGATTATTGTGGAAAACAAACATTTATGATACTAACATCTTTTGTTCACCAAGTGACGTGTGAATGCAATCACCAGAAGTAAAAAGCTAATGTTAGTCAGGCCTGAGCGTAAAAGCTTAAACATTTCAGTTTAATTTCTGCAATAAACTGAGGAAAGGAAAAAAGGAAAGATCCTGTTTGTTTTTTGTCGAGGGAACCAGTGTGATGCTGAATTGCAGGTTTGGCCATTCATCCTATTGATGTCTCATTTTATATTCTTTAAGGCTCTGGGTTTTTTTATTTTATTTTGGCAGCTTACATGAACTTATTTCTGGCTTTTAGACATTTTTATTTTGTTTGCTAGCAGACAAAGATGAGTGACAAGGAGCCACAATACAAAGTCAATGTGTTGTTTTCCCCTCCGGTGTGGGCGTGTCTTAGTTGAGCTCTTTATCTATTTGATATTGTCCAGTTGTCAATGTGGCACCAATTATAATCGTATGATTCAGAAGATATGAAAGATGGGAGTTGCTACATATGGCAGTTCTTTCTTGTGAAACATAGACAGATGGATCAAGACATGAATCAAATTATGCGGCAACTTCAGGAGCCCAGCTAATATTATTATGCCCAACGGGATGTGGTTGGTATTCAAGGTGGTGTTTGTTTTTGTCGTCCTGCCCATTCAATCAGGAGGTCATGATCTTTAGAGCATAACAGACAGGGGTGGATCATTTTCTGTATTTTTCATTAGATACTCTGATCTCTGAAGCCAAACCCATTCTTTTGTCACCTTCAAACTCCTTGATTTCTTTTGCTCTGTCGTCTCCTCACTCACCCTCTTCTTCCTCTAATCTCACAACTCCCTGCTGTCCCTCCCTCTGACACTTCTATGAGATGTACCAAAACACGCTACACATCTCACCTCCCAGTTTTCTCCTTGGTTTGTACCTGGGCCCCCCAGAGGCTTCTGTAACTGACCTTGCTACACAGTCACCATGGCTGCTGATTCCACTGCAGTCCCACAAGACTGGAGTCGGCGATTTATAGCAGGTAATAGAAGGTTATTGAGGTTTGTGTTCCTCTCAAGCTCTGTATTTACCGCTTTGTAAGACTTATAGTTTAGTTAGAAAATTCTAAGTTGCTTACTATGCTGACAATTTGACTTGACTTGGCCTCAAAGACATTGAAGTGTGTGTCATATTTCCATCCAGTATTCACTCTTCTCCACAGCTCTGTTTGATCTGCACTAGCTGCCAAAATTAAACGTTCACAAGTAGAGTCGATGAATCGATGAATCGATTGTCAGTTCTATCAATTCAACTAAATTGATCTGCTAAACTAAATAAATAGAATGAATAGTTTTGGCTTCGCCAATAATCGATATGAATGTGTTTAATCGGATTAATCTGGATTCTTACTTATGTTTAATGTTTTAATACCTATAAAACACTCTCTCTCTTCTGCCAGCATGTAGTCTATTGAAAAATGTTAAAAATAACTGAGAATTATATTTTTGTATTCAGCATAAAATATGTATATATATACTTTTTTATAGAATAAATATGTTTTTTTTTCACCTTTCAAAAGAATACAGATAGTCTCACTCACATTATTGCATGTTTATTTCATGGATGTAGATTCAAGTTACTGAATCGAATCGTGGTTTACAGAATTTAATTTAATTGAATCGTTCCCAAAAAAAAAAAATGTTCTTGAATCGAATCGCCAACTACTGTATCGTTAATCAAATCGAATCGCTGTGAAGCCAAAGATTCACACCCCTATTCATCAGCTAGCCATGGACTTTTCATGTGTGCTGTTTGATGCTGGGGACAAGCTGTACAGTGCTTTTTTTCTTTGCTGATTTGTACCTTTTCAGGTTTGAATGTAAGACAGACACGTTCACTCTATAGGTCAACTCTATATAAGAGTGGGTGTGTCCCAACTGATACAATCCTGGTCCAGGAAACAGAAAGTGCTGACTCAAGTCCCGGACTAATGCAGCAGGTTCAGTACAATATGTAGTTTACCAGCAGTATGGTACACAGGTAAACATCTTTTACAGGGCAGAAACCACCTGGATATAGCACATTGCAAATGGCCCTACACAATCTGAAAGATGAAGCTGACTGCATCGCTGTAGTTCGTGCCAACGCCGCCCTGTTTAAGAAACCGTCCCTTCCCCAAACTGATATTGAAATCATTGCAGCATGCGGCAGGAAGATGCCTGAACAGACCTCCAGAGGTTGTAATTAGTCCAAATACGTGAAACACCTGTGCATGTGTTTGTACCGCTGGCTGTTAATGACCAATGGCTGACATGCACGACGCCAGGTGCATCTAGTTCACTGCAATTAACTTGCACGGATGATAGAAGAGCAGCTTCACTTTTGTCCCCAGCAGCACTGAGAACCATTACTGTGAACGCGAGTCTGTCAGCCCGCCTCACATTCATCATGGGAGGAAGTTTTATACATAAAAAAAGTGTTATTATTATGTTGTTTTTGGTCGTAACCATTCTTGTGAATTGTATCGTCCCCCAGGAACCATATCTGTGTGTGTTTTGCCAGAAAACACAGGGGAACTCATTGTAAACTGCAGTTTTTATGTGCGGCTCGCTGCGTTTTTTATTATAAATGTTTCTTTTTTCTTGTTTCTCTTTGTCATTTGTTCCTACTGACTGGGTGCCAACTTTAACACCGAGAGGAAACAATGCTATGTTCTTCTTTTTCTGCTGTCGCTTGTGGTTTGCCGTTTGTCAGGGGGGATGTTTTTAAGGATTCGGGGTCTGTTTCTGTGTTTTGTTTCAGGCCCTACACAGCTGCCTTAATTGGCACTGTGGGAATACTGTGTGTGTACATTTGTCTACCTGCTAAACATAGTGCACTGAACTCACAAGGGGGGGCTTTGCTGCAAATCAGCTACGCCTTAGGCTTCACTTTGTGTGGCGTCATTTCCCAGTGCTGTGATTTTTCTTCCCCCAGTTATATACCAACTCATTAATACAGTATTTACTAGTGGCATACTTATCATTTCCCCTCAGCGGACAGAGCCTTTTAATTTGTGATGTGGCCTTAGGAAGTCCTCCAGACACGTTAAGGGGGGCAGATAAACAGAAATAGAAGCTTTCCTCCAAATGAATGTTTGTATGCAAATCACGCTTAACATGGACTCAACTGCATCAGAGTGCTCAAGTTTCTAAATCTAATCACCCGATCTAGAACAAATGAATTGCATCCTAAAACGGTCTGCTACAAACATGCTTTCCCCCCATCGTCTTACTGTCCCTGACGTGTTGACCCACATTCTGTGTTCTGTGAAATTTGCTCTTTTCTTCTCATAAATCATCGGAGAATAGCAAGTTGCCGTGCAGTTGATGAATAGCTATCGGCTTCTATTGTTCCCGTTTGCTGATTTGAATTTCGCACACAATATACTTATAATCTGATGGTCTCTACCGACGTAACACTCGCACCTGAATCTGCAGAAAATCATACGCCTCTATGTGTCATTCCCATAGAGGCGACTAAATGGACTTGCAGACATGTATTCATCATAACTTTGTTTTGATGAGAAAGAACTTAGCTTTTCGCTTCCTTCGCTGGCCTATCTCCAATTTCCAAAACGCTGTTCACACTTCAATTTCAGACTGTACCGACAGCAAGAGACAAAGAGTGGGATGAAGCATTTGTCAGCAAAACAAAGACAGGAACGTGGGACTTTAACCTCGCCTTCAAACAATCAAATAGCGCTGCTTCTTCAAACAGACTATTTCAGAGCAGCAAGCAGTTTAGGAGGGAATAAACCAACAAAGTCAATCCGAGAAATCTCCCGTTCCCCAACTTTAACAGGCCAATATTTAAATGTTCTGGCAATGAGCACCTCGATGTGAGTCTAATTCGAGAGTCATAGAGTGTTGTGGAGACTTGGCTGTGATTACACTTTGATCCCCGACCCATCTGTGCTGGTCAATTTACACGATGTGTGTGATGTCATTGATGCTCAGCAGATTGCTGACGTACCTCTGCTATTTCAGTCTTTAGACATCAAAGAGTGGGGGGTGATGTTGCCATAGTTCAATACTTTTTTCCTCCATTTCCTTGATTCTAGAATTGAAAGGCTAGAATTGGTCTGATATCGTGTAGTCTGAATCAGACTTTGTAACAGCATATATATATATATATATATTATATATATATATATATATATGGTAACTCTTCAAAAGTAGACTAACTTTCCAGACACAGAGTACAGGTGATTCTGCAGCATGTGGATTGAAGATGAGGAAAGGTTTGAGAAGAATTAAACATGGCTGCTACGGTATTTAATCATGCTCCCAGGTAGCTACTTGTCACAGCCCCTTAAATGTCGTCACCTCTCCTGACTGTTGCAATCGAATTCTCTAAGGACAGCGACTCTGAGGGATTTCAGATACAATGCAATCAATACGTTGTACCGGAGGAGTTCTGGGGGCAATAAGCAGCCATGTCAGCTATCACAGTTCTAATAAATAGCTGGATGAAATCCGGTGGATTGGGAGAGAAAAAGAGATTCTGCAATCTTGTTAATGGAAATATTTAATGTGATGAGACGGTGGCTCAGCCGCATTTTCCTTTGGCCTCATTCTTTTTAAGTGATGGGGAAAATAGCAGCAGGCTTCTGATATGAGCCACATTGATGTGTTGGGTTATTTCATTTCTTGATCCCAGGAATGGTATCGTTGGTTAGTGACACTCTCTCATTTTCTAAATTCTTACACATCTTATAACAGCTGAGAACAATTCAGCATCAGCTTTCCGGAGGCAAGTTTCAGTAAGAAAACTTTTAATGCGGTTGATAACCACAGAAGACTCGCTGCATCAACTCACACATGAGCACAGGAGGACCATTGGAAGACTTTAATTAAATCCTAGAACAACCCATGGATGGGTAATAAATGGAAAGAAATGTGTTCTGGTAATTGATTGCCGAAGACATCCATCTTCAGTGTGTGGGATCCTCACCTCTGCCAGCTTGTTCCTGTCTCGTGGTTTGATATGTTTTGCTTTTGTAGCTGAGAGGATTATTTTCCCTAAATCCTGTGAAATGAGTTAACGTTCAGGAGGGAATTGGAAGCAGACAGTATTTCACCATGCACAAGGTGCTGCCAAAGCTGGAGGCAGTGTGTAAGCAATGATGGTGAGCATATGTTGGTGCGTGCGTCTGTGAATGTGTCAGCAGGGTTGTTTTTTTTTCTACTCTCTTGCTGATGAAAGGGGCGAACAGTTGTCCGTCGTCATTTGAGAAACATGAGACGAGGGTTGAACCGAAGACTGTAGCACGAAGCTGGTAATGTGACACGGAGTCCTGAAAGGAAAGGAGGAAGCGAGGAGGAGTTGGAAAGGGGCGGGGCCAGCAGACAGGATGGAGGCACATGTTTGTTTTTTTTATGCTGCTGCCTGAGTTTTAATTCATTATTTCATTTATATAATTGAGATGAATATCTATTTTCCAAGCGAGGCCCAAGAACAAGAAATATTCACAGGGACGCAAAACAAGAATCCTAAAATACACTTTAAATCTCCAAGGGGAATGCTAGCCTGAGGGCAGTTTGTTCCATAGTACCTGAAACCAGTCCTGCCAACATCAGTACATGAGGGATGTCTAAGGTTGCGTAGTCACTGGAACCGTAGTTTCTAGATATAAATCCAAGAAGACATTCTTTATAAATGAATAACATGAGAGGGCTCTTGACTGTAAGGATGTTCGACCAACCGTGTGATACAGAGAACAACGAGGAGTCTGAAAATGTCAATGAAAGTGTAATGCACTGTGGTACTATGAGAATATGTAAATGTTTTCTGGTCACACATCTGGCTTAATCTGCTCTGATCTGGTTTCCCCCGCAGTGCTGCAGCAGCATTTGTAAGTGATGGAGACTTCATCATGTCAGAAAAACAAGTTAAATTTCACAGAGCCTGAAGGAAGTTATCTATCAATTATTCAGTCTTAAAGGAACAGTGTGTAGGATTAAATGGAATTTATTGGCAGAAATGGAATTTAATATCCATAACTATATTTTTTCCATGAGTGTATAATCACCTGCATCTAAAGTGAGTCTGCTTCACAGAGCCCACCATGTGTGGGGGTGAGCTGATGCAGTCTGCACCCTCTATGGCAGTAAATCCTACACACTGCCCCTTTAAAACCAAAGCAGTTATCCCTTGTTTTTAAGGAAGGTGTTTACGTCACACGTCGGTGACCGTGTTAATGTGGCATTTCCAGTCCGACACTTATTTTGTTCTTCAAACTCTCGTCACAGACGGATGGCTCTTTAACAGTTTTCCATTAGCTTAAGTGTCCAAATTACGATTTGATCTTAAATCCGTGGCCAGGAAAACAAATATCTCTCACACCTTTGACCTCTTTCTGTCTGTTCAGTCACCACACACACACACACACACACACACAAGTTAAAATCACTGGGCCAGCAGACTTCCCCTAAGGCCTGATTGGCAGCAGAAATATAATTTTTTTTTATTTGACTTTTGCCCTCATCTGTGTCTGTCACCGAGGGAGGTGCTCTTTGCTCCTCTCCGTCGCTCCCTTTCATCTCTTCTGACACATTGCTCAAATGTCCTCCCCTCTCTCCTCTCTCCTTCTCTCCCTACACTGCCTCTCTGTGTTTAAAGGTCCTGGCTGAAAGGCTTTGCCATTTAAGAACTGTCTGACATTTAATCCTGACTTTTCCCCTCCATAGAAAAACAGGCCATATAGATGCAGATGCTTTATAACACATCCTCTCTTCATTTCCAGGGCAGCTGGAAGTTGCACCACCGACTTCAGCAGAGTTACGATATGGTGAGAAATCTTATTTAAGTGTCTCAGAATTTAGAGTCTTTATATGCTCTTCTGTGTATTTTACCCTTTTTATTTTTGTAGACGGGCAACTGAATGAGTGTATTGATTTTAAGAAATGCTTAATAATCATGCATGACCACCTGGATTGACATTTAACTGACAATGAACTGGGAATATTCATAAATGTTGTCTAAATTAATGAACAGGCCATTTGGTTTGTTGATACTTTGTCTCCAAAAGGAAGCACATTCAAACTGTATAGGAACCTGGTTAACAGGGTTATACGAGGAGGAAGATGAGAGGAAATTATAAACTGTAGTTCACTTCATCATTTTCACACAATATTGAGCTACTGCGTCATGCTCGGCCATGTGTTTGAGAGTCCATCACTGTTAGCAACACACACACACACACACACACAAAAAGCCAGACAATGAAGAGTCCAGACTAGACTGCAAACAGACTACTTGTGCTCCACCTGCTGTACAGTAACAGTCCACGTTACTTATCTAGGCAGCTAATGACCTTTTATTTATAATAAATGTATTGATTTATGTTTATGGTTTATCTGATCCCAATTTGCTTCCACTAATAGCCTTGCTGCACTCCATGAACACTCATAAATAGACATTAACTGATATTAATAAAAAGAATCACAAGAAACATAAAAATGCAACAAAAAAAGAAAAACAGGGAACATAAAAAAATATCCATCAGTTCATTATCACATAAAGCAGAGATAGGAAGAAAAAAATTCCATCATGTTGCCAAAAATATATTTCACTTGTAATGAAGTTCCACTCCATAGAGTTTGCAGATCTCATTGCAAATGGAAGTCCCCACACCCACACATACGTAATCCACCTGCACACACTCCACTAAAAGCTGCAGGCTTCACTCTGCACTGCTCAGTTACGGACATGACCTCCCATCTCTCTCCTCCTGCTGAGAGGATGGAAAGCCAGCTGGTTAACCAATACAGTTCATATCAACTTGTGTTTCTATATGTTTGAATACAAGTAAAAACAGAGACATCACGTGAGTAGTCTCCCCTCTAAAGCTCAGTGATTCTCTTGTCCTGAAATCCTCCAATAAAGAAAACACTGCGACTTTAAAATAGGAAGCAGGAGCAACAGCATCAAACACAGCACCTGTGATTTTTCTCCAGACAGCAACGTCTTTGTGTTGCCTGAATTGTTACCTTGCTGTCTCTTACTTTGAGTGACGTGTGGATGACTTCTATGGAAAAAGTCAAGGATCTTCATAAAAACAGATGAATTGAACATTCAACAATCCTTATAACTGATACTTCTGAGGTTTGGACTTCACTCTCTAGAGCTCTAAAGCTCATTAAATAGCATTAGGTACAGTAGTTCAATGTGATCCAAATGTTAACTGAAGAGCACCGAGAGCAGAGCTCTGCTGAGGAACCTGCACAGAAGAGGACCGAATAGCAGACAACAAGATGGGTTCTAGGATGCCTCTTTCATCACAGTTTCTGCACCAAAACTGAAAAATGTTCTCCAAACAGCTTTACATAAAGCAAAATAAAAAAAGTGCAGTAATTGGAAGTAATATAGCCAGAGGAATCAACTTTCAATTTCCAGCCGAGTCTGGGGGTGATAAGGGGTTCTAGTTGGAAAATTAAAAATCTTCATCTTGATCCCCATCATTATTAAAGCTGTACGGACACTTTGAAGTTTAGTTTATGAGCATCTAAAAAAAAAAGAAGCTGTGCTGGATGTTTAAAATGCAGTCATAGCCTCTCTCATGTCACTGAATTGCTTCACTCAAGAAAGACTTGTTGTTTGTTTAACACTAAGAGATGGAGTAGCTCTTCAAAGTTCAATCAAAATTGCCCCGGTGAAAACAAAAGTCCGTGTTTAAGATATGACTGAGTCGTTTTTGCCTCCGGCAGCGTGAAGAGTTGTATTCAGCAGTGATTATGCTTTAAGTAAGCACCTCTCTGCAGATCATTTATTTGAGCTGGATCGAACTTTACTTGAACTTCAGCTAGAATAGATGAAATCCTTCTGGGGCTTTTGGTGACATTTCAAATTCACTGCACCAACTGTGTATTACACCGTGTGACTTATCTACACACACACACACACACACACACACACACAAATAGATAACGCTGTGCAGAATTTACATTCAGATGGACTTTTTGGTCTGGAAATGGAGCTGGTTTATATTTATGACACTATTAATGCAAAAAAATAAAGGATGAGTTTGTTTTTTTTATTTCAAGGATGAAACCCATTCCAGTTTGGGAAAAGACTTCTACCAATGATAAAAATGATGTGATAACCCATTATTAAATCATTTTGGGGTGTTATTAATATGTTTTCTGTCCGTAGTTGTATTAAGAATATAGAATAAACTTAACACTGCTTTTGTAAAATGCTTCCACATTTCAATCTGTTACAGCATCTTGTTCAAAAATATGCATGAATTAATAACTTTTTGTTTTCCCATGTTCACTATATTTCAAGCATCCCCCAAAAGCAACTTCATAGCATTAGCATATCTTCCGAGCACAGGGGTGTTTTATGTCTCGTAAACTAGTGTTCCCGTATCTCTCTTTGTTTGCTCCGCAAGGCTCAATTATGTTATTTATCACTGTAGACATAGACACAGTCTGCATACGTGCTGTGTTGTCTGCTGGAGATTTATTGTTTGTTTGTTATTTTTTGCAGTTCTGCTGCACAATGCAATCCCTTTCGTTGGCTTCGGGTTCCTGGACAACTGCATCATGATTGTTGCTGTAAGTGTGTCGGCGTCCTGCAGAGCTGTGTTCCCCTGCAGCTCAGTGGGTGTAGACAGTTACTCACTCCACGGGGGAAATCAAACCGTGCACAAAGCATGAGTTGCATGTTCTCATAATGTTGTAGGGAGCTTTGGATGGCATGGTGAAGGAGAAAAATCAATCTTTTTTATTTTAGTTTGAAGCTGCTGTGTTTGTATCTCTCTATAGTTCAGTCGTTGTTTCTCAGAGTCCTTCCTTTTCTTTTTCAACACAATGCAATGTTTTAGTCATTTTCCTGCGACAGCCTCCCCCCTCCTTATTGAGCCTAAACCCAGCGGAACGGTTTTATACTGCTCAAAGAACGAAGAGTAAAATATGTTTCCAACTTAATTCAAAGTGTGCTTTCAGCGCTGGGTTATTTTTAACACAGAGATGATGAATTCTTATGGAGGCCTACAAGGAGATGGAAGAGTAAAATATGCACAAGAAACCAGAAAATAACCAAAAGAGGAAGAATACGCAGATATAATACACAATATTTATTTATCTGCTTCTCTTCATAAAGCAGACTGTGCAAAATCATTGACATCAATATAATCAGGCTTTTAGGCTGGAGTCATGTTTATGCATTAAGTCAAATGGTATTTTTTTCAAAGGAAGTTTGCATAAAGGTCAGGCTGTACTTCTTTCAATGCGTTTACTGTGAGAGGAACTAATGCAGCCTGCCTGCAGATCTCAGCCGGATTTCCATAAAAGCTCCGCACAGATGCCAGGAAACCTTTAACTCACAGACAGAACGCTTCCTTGAGAATCTGAAAAGCTACAAGTAGACTTTTAGAAGCTAACATTGACCGTTTGACATTTAAAACAAGCCAATGGTAGCTTCCAATAAAAGTCTGTTGTAGATTTTGAGATTATAGACTCAGACTTTCTAAAAGCTAAAATGCTGTAGAAGTATTTTGGATCTGATTTTTTAATTTAAAAAGTAAAGAGTAGATAGATGTATAGTCAATATAATAAGACATTAAACAGGAGAAGTTGTCATCCAATTAAAAACATAATGACATCAAAGACCATACATTTCCCTCTTGTTGTGACGCAAAGTTAGTCTCAATTTAGGAGTCATCTCTGGATTATGATCCCTCAGTTTACAGTGATGGTTAATATTAAAGAATGATGGAAACTACATTGAATGCTTTCCTTTCTTATAAATTAACAATAATGTCTTTCTTCCAGGGAACACACATTGAGTTATCCATTGGGGTGGTCCTGGGCATTTCAACTATGGCAGGTAAGGGAATCACATGATCCTTATGTAACCTAATATCTAATAAGAGATATTTATATTTTTGATACATATCATTTTTGTTTGTTTCTCCACAAGCGTATTTCCACTTTTACTATTCATCGATGAATTGCTCATGTTTCAGAAAAACATCTTCAAGCAAATGCTTACCTCTGACTCGGTTACGGTTCTGACACTCCCTGTCTATTTCCTAATTAGAGTGATGGTTTGCCAAATCATAGCGGACGCTCAACTCTTTAAAACCAAAAGAGATGGAGGCATTTTCAGTCTCATCATGAAACTTTAATGATAAAGTCACAATTTCAACACTACTGTGACACAGATTTTTATAAAAAAGGAAGTGGAATAATATTAGAGAAAGGAAAGCAGAGAGAGAGACTGGCTGACCTCGATAATGATTCTAATGCATATAATCATACATCACATTTAAATGTTACCACCAGTTCCTGTTCAGCGTTTCAGGTAGAAACTCTGAGTTGATGTGTCTTTACACTGCATGTACAGAAGCAGGAGCACTGTTGCTTTTTTACATGTTTTAGGGTGGTAAAAACAGCTATTGCTGTATCTTCTGGCAAATCCTGTGACCACACAATCCACATCCCTGGTGTGTGAACAGTGTGTCTCGCTGCTCTCAGCCCCGGCTATAAAAGATCAAATTGTCTCAGAGCCTTCGAGAGGTCAAGGTTGAAACTCTCACAGAGCAGCCTGAAGCGTTTCTTTACACTGGAGAGCTGCAGACTAAAACACGGGCCCATGGATTTGGGTGTAAAGACTTTGAGGTGCTTATTGCGTCAAACAAGCTTTCCACTTCATCCTGCACTTCTAGATTTACAATTCAATGCCAGTTATGACAATTTAAATATGAGTTTTTGTTCATTTTTCTTCTGCAACTCCTACACTGAATGGATGATTCGGTTTTTGAGGAGCGACTCCAGGGCCGATGGGATTTACACACAAAGGTGAAAATGTTAAATTAAATGAACATGTTCTCCGTTGCGTGCAAATCCCCTTTTCAGAAAAGCCATAGTAGTTTAACAGCTGCTATACTTCCACTCTCTGAGGGGCATAAAGAGATCCGACAGTGAGCTCTAGCTGCAGGACAAACCCCGTAAATGAGTGATTTGAGAAAAATGTAGGAAACTACCACCCACGGCCACACAGCCCCAAAAACAGTAAGAGTTTCTGTTCTTTTCTCAACCTAGTTTCGATCACTCAGCCTCCATTTTCACAGCAGTGGTGGTGCTTCTCATTCCTGCTACAATGGGGATACGTCCTGGTGTGTAAATCACAAGGCTGCAGTTATCTGGCCCAGTCCAGAGTGATTTAGCACTCGTGTCAAGTCTGCAGTCAAGTCCACCAATCACACGTTCTCTGGTTCGGCGGGCACGATGAAGACGAACGCTGCACCACTCGATATGGTCTGCTGCTGAGCTGGGCCAGTAAACCCAGGAAATGACCTAAAACCCCCAAAATAGGAATATATCCATTAAGAATGACAACTCAGGTAATTAAGGCTCTTCCTGGAGCGGATCCCCACACGTTTGAACAATTCTAGGTTCTCGTATTTATATTGCATTAATATGATTTTAAAACAGCTTTGCAGCTTTTAATAACATCCTATTAACACAACAGACTGAATAAATGCTTCTTTCCCTCTATCTTCTACTGGTTTGATTTAAGACCAGTTTCCTTAATTGAGTAATAACAGCCCAATTATCCACCAATAGCTGCCGGTGTATAATACACATGCAGGGAGTATCTCTGCATGTGTATTATATTATTTTGCTGCAGGTCTCGAAAATCTCTGTGAAAAAAGGTTGCATTCATTAAAAAGTCTCTTGCATATTTCCCTTTTGCCCAAACTCAGCCAAACCAAACCCATTTTCAAACCACCATCTTTGTTTTTGCTAATTCCCAATGCTTGTATCACTCAATGAATGTTGCTACAGTGTCGGCTACTTGCTTGTCGATATCTTTTGGAACAGCTATTTGTTTTGGTGTGAGAGTGCGATTGCACCTCTCCTGTGGAGGTGGAGTTGATCTAATGCATGGCGAGAAGCTGAGAGAGCAGTGAATTAAAGGCAGACAGCCGACCTTGGCTTCTAATTAAATTTGATCGCTTGACCACATAATCAAGAATGATAGGCTCTCCATTAGATCAGCCTCCTCGGGGGCTTGTACAAGGTACGGTGTGTAATGACAGCACATTATGCTACATGTTTTCTGTGTAGACAATATTTCTTCTGTAATCTATTGGGCAATCACAGATGCAACAGCAAAGAGAGATAATGTGTGTCAGTACTATCATCCTCCATAGAGGGAATATAAAGAAGACATGTTTCACTGTTTGCTGCAGCTAGACAGTTCAATTTGACAAAAAATACATTACAGTGGTGCATCATTTGTCACATGTTAATATAACTTCTAAATATAACATTACATTGCAAAAACAGTTCAACACACACACACACACACACACCTCAAACCTGTGTGTTTTGGCGCTGACAGGAATTAGAAACCTGCAAACCCTCCCTCCTGTTGCCCTGCCTCCCTCCTTCCACTCTGAATCAGTATCTTCTCAGAGAGCAACAAGCCAACAAGCTTGATTTGAGCCAAATACAGACAAACCTGCAGCTTATTTGCTGATGCTTCGTTCCAGCAGGGAGGCGAGACCTTATTCAGCAAGGTTATTGGCCTGCTGGGACACACAGTAACAACACATTCCTAAATCTCAGCACAGAGCGGCTTATAATGTTGGTGCACATCCTGTTGGTGATTTGTTTTGGTACATTATATGTTGTTACATTGCTGGACCGTTGGATTGAAGCACCTAAGACCTCCTGCCAAGGATGGATGAGATTTTTTCTGAGCAGAGATGGTGCGAGTGCTTTTTTTCCCTCCATTGCCTTGAGGGTGTCCGTGTCGCTGCAGCAGCTGCAGCAATAATCAGGGTCACGGACAGCAGAGAACAAGAGCACAGCACAGACTTTATTCTCTTTTAGGAGTCGCTACTAACAGGAAGGTACAATCAAATTCTTTAACACAGCATCTCCCGACTTGAGGACAAGGACATGCTGGTCCCCTCCTGCCAGTCAGGTCATTAGTCAGCTCTACTGCTCCGGTTTACAGCGGAAGTTATACGGCTCAGGGAGCGAGATAAAGGCAGTGTGGGCGTCAGCACTGCAGCGTTAAACCTCCTTCAAGAGCCAATAATGCCTTGCAGTTGTAGTATATGGATATTGTAAAAAAAATACCCACATTTGCAGTTTTTTTTATGATTAGAAAAGATTATAAGGCTTACTTATGGGGCTTAATATCACGCATTCATTCCTTCTGTATATTTATATTAAGAGGAATTAATTTAGCAGGTGACTTCGGGTTAATTCCTCTGAGTGGGCTGTCTAGCTGCAGCTATGTCCATTTTACTGTTTCAAATATAATAAAAAAAAAATTCTGTGTCTTGTACATTTTGGCCGCCCTCCATTCAACCCATAATCATGTCTCTTTCTCCTCTCGCTGCAGCTGCTGCCCTTGGCAACCTGGTGTCTGATCTGGCAGGACTAGGGTAAGAATTTATGAATATAGAGGGGAATGCAGCCAGACATCACACCTCATGTAAAAAATGTATGTTTTGAATCTAGTTATCAATAGAAGGCATGAGACACTTCCTGCAGTTTGACGTATTTCAAATAGATTGTTTACCAAAGTAATTTGATGCAATGTTGTGAAAGAACATTTGTGCACTATGCTCCTCCTTTATTTAATAGTACTGGAAATAGATTGAATGTTGTTGTTCTAGAGGGATTTTATGCTTCATTATCTATTTATGGTCTTCAAGACCAAGTCTGATCAGGAACATTTTGTCAATCAGTAATGTATCAATGCAAATTCTGGGTTTGTATCTTTGCACTAATCACATATTATAATTCTGGTTCTCATTCCCAGCTGTGAACTGACTTTTTCATGTAATGATTTGCTTCATTAATGCAAGCCAGGATTCAAGTGTATTGTTTGGATCTTTGTTTTCCTTCATTTTCATTTTTATTTTGTTCCAACTGAAGTTTTTCTCTCTTCCTGCAAAATGATGAAGTAAACTGAGTCAGAACAACAACTGCCACAGTCGTGTGCAGATTTCCTCAGTAAAAGCATAATGATCCATCAGAAGTGGAAGTCTGGAGGAAATAAAGTTGTGTCTTGGATCCTGGAATCATTGCTTCAGTCAGTTGAATCATGACTATCATCCACTTCAGAGCCACCTAGTGGCCACATGGACCATAATCAGCATCCTAACCTGCCATCCATAATACTTCTAGTAATAGAAGAGGCCTCCAGCTAGGTGTCACCTACAGCCCGTTGTTTGTTTTCAGAGAATATTAGTGATACAGCAGATTATTAACCTCTTTCATTTAAATACATGGAGCAAAAACGGGTGAGCTTCTAGACAAGACTGTGCTGTTGCCTATGCTCCGTTTTAGCTACATTGTTGTGTTTTGTGAAGGTCTCAGTGGACACAGTGTGTGTGTGAGCGTCTGTGAGTGTGCCACTCAATCATAATGGGAAGTAGAGCCCCTTGTGGCCACTTTGTCAAGGTGAGACTCGATTAGGCCCGACAGGAGAGGCATTTTTTTGTTATTTTGATGGATTTACACCAGTGAATGTGAAGGCTGTTTGTCTGCTACTGCGGGTCAGTGGAGCTCCTGCACGTGTCCTCCCTTCACTTCAACATTTGCATTGTTGTGTTCATTTCTAAACCGTATGCACCATAAACCCTGTGCTTTAGATTACTCTGGGACTCCGCGGCACTTAGTAGCAGTTGAGTTGAAGTGAAGAGGAGGCGCAGCAGACTTACCGTTGGGATTGTAGGTACCTTTGTGAGCGGCTGACAGATGAGGAGACTCCAGATGTCTCTTTACTGGAAACTTGTTGCAGTTTGTTTCCTGGAGTTGGCCCAGATTACTTTCTCACTGCAATTATTTTGGAAGAGAATCAAGATCCAGCAGTCTAGGTGTAATGATGTTCAGTTAGATGGTTCTCTCCTGCCTAAAGGAGCCATATTAAAAGCTCCAGAGATTGATTGAAATGGGAGCCTCAGCTACCTTTCGTTTACATTTCCTGGAAGACAACCTTTTCCATTTCATTCAGTTAAAAAGTGTGAATACTTCCTTTTGTGGAGACTGTCATCATCAGTGTTTTTTTTATATTTCAATAGATGTAAACCAACATCTTTAAGACACACAAGTATTTAAACCTGTAGTGTATTACCTGTAATAGCAGCTGATGGATAGAGGGACGACTATAGAACGACAGGTTCATGTGCACATTAGCCAGCTGGTCCACAAGGACTCCCAGTTACAGTCAAAGGCAGCAGCTTCCCTGCAAATGTGAATTTCTCCGCCGTGTACTCAAACAGCACAAATAGATGGAGCTGTCAGCGTGTTCCTCCAGAGTCTCTTCGGTCAATATCGTAGTGATTACGTTGCAGTGATTGTTTGTAAAACATCCCACTCAGTGTGTGTGTGTGTGTGTGTGTGTTTGTGTGTGTGTGTGTGTGTGTGTGTGTGTGTGTGTGTGTCAGGGTTCATGCTCGGGTGAATGTGTAAGATTTTCCTGCGTGCTGCATCTGATCCGAGTTGAAGTCCATAATTTAGATCATGAGTCATTGTGGCCATTCAGCCTACAAGATGCTTCCTCTTGCACAGCTTAGTCTCTGCTTGTGTTCCTTATGGACATTATGCATTAGTGACCTTCTGGGGCAGACAAGACAGCCGGTAAAGCATTATTGCAATCACACATTAGTGGGCTCTAAGGAATAAAATCCCAAGTTTGATTCGTCTTTGTTCGCTGTGATGTCATGTCTGTATATGTCTGATGTGCTGGGATATAGATATATTTAAATATCTGCCTTTTTGCCTCATTAGTGTGTCGGCTGTGACTCATGGGTAGAGCGGGTCATCCTTTATACACCAAGTTGGCTCCTACTGACTGCATGTTGAAATGTCCTTGAGTCAGATATTGAACCCCTAATTGCTCCCCGGGTGCTTTACAGCAGCCCTCTGCATCTTAGTGCCGAGGATAACTGCAGAGGTCACATTCATGTGTGTATATGACAAACACATTAAATAAGGGTTCAACATCAAGGATTAACAGATGGTGCTAATTCATCGGTCCCCTTAGGGAAAGTCTTGTTTGCTTGTCTTAAAAATAATAGAAAGGTTTCTTTAATGACCCTCCAATCACCATTTGGAAACACAACTGTAGTTTAGCGTTGTAACATTTTTTCACCCACATGAATAGATTCAGTTGTTGTTTCAACAAAGTTTGTATAACTTCTGGTGCAGCCAGGTCTAGTTTCAGCCCTCTCGAGTCCTGAAAAGTCAGTGTTTTGGATCGGTGATTGCCTGCTGCGTTATTATCGTCCTCGTGATCCGTTTGGATCTATTATCATACAGCCCACCATCTGTAATGATAAGAACTGAAAAACAAAATCTCTCCCCAGAACCCTCTATTTGAACTATTTCTGTTTTACTGTGATGAAAGGCTGTACCCATCATGCAACTCAACACACATAAGCACCGACTTCCTCTGCTTGTCTCCTTATCTTACTCCCAAATAGGCCATTTACGATATCACTCCCCCGAGTCGGCAGCTCAGGCTGCAGCTTATTTGAATGTGCAGTGAACTGGGAATCCGTTAGTGCCAGTGACTGAACAAGACCTGGGTCAAAATATTGGCAGAAATGTATTTCCTCACACTGTAACTGCTCGAGCTCTCCAAACACTTTTATAGATATATATCGCTCATAACACCCCGGGCCCCCGGACTCTCGGAGACCCCGAGGGCCTCAGGTTGTTTGTGGGAAAGAATAACTTGGGGGTAATTTCAGTTCAAATGTGTTTGGCAATATTCACCAAGAAAGCACAATTCAAAACTTGCCATGTCTTCTAGTAGTTTTAACACCTTTAATACTAAAGTTGATATATGATTACATGATGCTTACCTTAAATAAGGTTGTGATCCAATTATTGCGAGGCATTAATTGCAACTGTGAGAGAAAGGAGAGCTTTATTAAATTTTATTATTTAAATTAGTCTAAACGTTGTAGCTGCAGTTGGAGGGTTAAAAGTACTAAAGTGTGAACATGTGCGTTATTTATGTTCATTCCTTTGGATGAATCTAGTTGCGTTTCCCAATTTCCTCACAGATATCATTAGTTTTTAATTCTATGTTGAACTAAACTAAACTGAAATCCATCGAAAAAGAATAAAACATCACATGCATAATCATATTTAAATAGTTTATATCTATGTATTTATATCTACTGTATAAATAGCAAAAAAAATAAATTGTGGCTTCAGTTATCCGTTATTCAGGGAACTTCATGGGACAAAACCACTTCACTGTTGAAATAAACAGGTTTTGATTGATGAGTTTCTAATGATGCATCTGTTACTTAGCGAACACTCTTCTTTATCTGCTGCAATCTGTCTTCGTTCCATCATATGTGAAAAGCACCCAAGAGTGCTTCCGTTTATGCACGTTGGAGTCTCTCGCTTTTCCGTTATTAGAGCTGACATTTGAAGTCCGACTGGTTTTATGACAGATGGCATAAACAAGTCGCAGACTGCACCGTTCATCTGCTGATTTACTTTGTTTTCCATTGTTTGTAGATTACTTGGGTCATTACTTCATGTGGTTTAATGGATCACGACATGCAAATGTGGAAAAACATCTGAAGGAGACAAAACCAACATGAATTAGTGGTTGTAAATTAAATTTATGTATGAATTACAGTCTGAACACAATTGTAATATGCTGGTGGGTGTTTGCAGAGTGTTGATAATATTTCTTTTTACTTTATTTATCTTTACATTTGAATAAAATGTGAAGCTTAGACTCACAGACAGTGTATGCAGTGTTTATACTTGATGTGTCACATGTCGGAGCACACTGACTTCATATTGAATTGAGTCTATCACATGCTTCTATTGCTGATCCTCATCCCTCTGCTTTGCTTGAACAGGTTTTTCCATCTTGTGAAATGTCAAAATTGTTCACATGACCAAATGAAAAGATAATTCATCATCTCAGACCTTCTGTCCATGGGTCACAGATTAGAAGTGTGTGCGTTTACTGTCATTTTGATTCTTCTTTCTCCCGCCTGCCTGTCTCTTTTTCCTCTTCAGGCTGGCAGGTTATGTGGAGGCCTTGGCGTATCGGCTGGGGATGCAGATTCCCGACTTGAGCCCAAAACAGGCTGACATGTGGCAGACCAGAGTCAGCTCACACGCAGTCAGTATCATCACATCACACTCAAACCCTCACACCTCAACCGAGACGCCGCTCTCTCGCTAAATCTAGACGCTTGTCCCACTTTGTGTGTGTGTGTGTGTGTGTGTGTGAGAGAGAGAGAAGCACAGAATCCTAGCAGACTAATGAACACTCAGTAAAAACAGTCAGAGTGAATATTAATGAACCTGCAGCATAACATTTGAGGGATCCACTTTTTTGCCCACTGCGTGCAACATCACACCAGTCAGGGGTTTGACCAGTGACCACGGGAACACAGGGATGAGTTTTAATACGCTGTGACTCCTGAAGTGTGAAACATAATAAGCTGTAATTACATGGAGTGATTAGTCGAGTACTAAAAGGCTCTTCGTGGAATGAGAAGTGCCGCATTAAAGACATGTACAATAAAATGACGATGAAGCTTTCTTGTTTTAAATAGAACAAGAACCGCTTGATTAAAATGTAAAATGTTAGAAGCTTATAAACTGGAGACAACAGATCTGCGAAGCTGAACTTTATCCTGTGGATTATTTAAAAGTGTGTTTTGCCAATAATATTTTCGCACTTCTCCGTCTGTGCAGGGCAAAGCCATTGGGGTTGGCATCGGCTGCATCCTCGGCATGTTTCCCCTTTTCTTCTTCAAGGACGACGATGAGAAGAAAGAAGGCCAGAAGGAGGCGAAGGAGAAAACACAACCACCACCTGCTCCAACAGAGAGCAGCAAAAACTGAAACTTTCATCTCGCCAGAGACAAATACTATTTGGAATCCATCAGAATATTTTAAACTGGGACTGGTTGTCTGGTGGACTGGAGTGTGTGGAAATGTTATTGAACCCGTTACAGCCGAACCATCGTCGGGTGCTTTCTTTGGCGAGGCCCAGTCAAACGGTATTGTGAAGAGGATTCTAGATATTATTTGATTGTAGTCTTTGAACTTAAGCACAGGGACTAGACCGTCTCTTGGAGAAACAAGGAACGGTCGATCCATTGGACTGCTGCTACTCCAACTATTGCATCGTGACCCCACCTTGACTTGACCGATCCACACGAGCTGAAACCTATCTGTCTAAAACGCACACACTTTCAGAGCTAATTCAGAAAAACAAATATCATACATGGCATTTTGACACCGCAGGTTTCTCATATATTGTCAGAAATCCTGATAACTAATGGAGACGCATGGCAGCAGTGTTAACCTAAATCCTAATGAGTTGTTCAGGGTGATGAGCCAAGGAGAAAGGGTCACTTTTCCATATGGAGGTCATCAAGTCAAGCATCAAGTCCATTCCTCTTTCAGTTTTACAAGCATGTCTGCCTTTTGATGATGTCAGGTCTTAAAAAGTCCCGCCTGCCCGCTTCATTCACACTCCGTGACAACTAGGCAGCTGCTTTTAGCTAGAGCAGGTGGTTTAATATATACCACCCGCTAGCTGCTTCTTTACTTCTTAAGATTTTTATGTTTGTTTGTTTGTTTTTTTGTTGGTCAACTTAATAACCTGTGTGATGATTACCGAAAGTCTCCCACGTTCCCCATGTGCACTGAATGTAGTCGGGTGCAGTTCAACATCAGGCGACCTTTTAAAGAGTGAGTTTGCTACTTTTCTCTGAAGAGTTGAGGAAGGACGGAGATACAGAGAGGCAAAGGGAGGAGGTAGCAGAGAGTATCTCTGGCCGAAAGATAAGAGACGCTGACACTGAACCAGCTGAGACTCCTGCACCGAGCCTCTGGCTCCAATACCACACCATGTATCTCCTTGCATCCTGCATCGGAAGTACACCACCCTAACTGTGCATGGTGAGATAGCAGCAGGCCTCTGGTCTTGTTTGTGTTATGGAGCCCTACTTCCAGCCCGGTGGAGAGTTTTAATTTGGCTTCACAGTAAATGAGATAATGATGGTTTCCACTCTGTGAAAAGCAGTTACTGCTTTTTAACAGGAACACACCATCTTCTCCCCTGTGAATGTCTATTTTATTGCCTCTGCTCTGCTGCCCTCTGTTGGCTAAAATTAAAAGAAAGTTGCTAGTTTGCATTTCTTGTTTACTAATCAAACCCCTCAATGTCCAGCCACTAAATTCCCCTGACTATATGTTTTACTATGATTATTATTCTTAATTTGACATGCAATCTAAGTAATCTAAGCCATGAAACATGAAGGCTGAAAGGATCTAGCTTCCATCAAAGTCTTAATTTAGTCATCACCGGATTCTTAACTTACCTTTTGAAGAGTTTTGTTTGTCACCTGGTTTCCACAGATCACTCATCTCATCAGCAGAACTGAGGGCTGTTGTTTATGGTGCTTAATCTATTTGGAAGTTGAAATGAAAGGAAGCAGCCACGGGTCACTGAATGGAAATTTTACTTGCAGAAAATGTATTAATTTTTGTTAGAATATTCAGACATGTATTCATGTATGTTTGCACTGTATATTCTCTTTATCTCAAAGGACAGAATAAATAATATTAGTCAGAACAAATGTTTCGATAAGAAGGACCTGCAACCGATCGCTCTGTGTTACAGCCCATGACTAAACCTAAACATGCTCTGGAGATTAACCCTGTATCAGATTGTTCTAGTTATTTATTTTGTGGGTAACAATGATCCTAAACAGTGATAACAATGAAGAAAATAATTGAACGTATTTATGTAGTTAGAATTTTTTGATCTGATTGCTTGATTTCCACCTTGCATGCGCTGCTAATAAAAAAAACCCTATTGTACGTATTTACTGTGTAAGAATCATAAAACAAAACCTTGAGGATTTTCTGCATTACAACAGGATAAGAAACAGGAGGTGATAAAACACAAGTGTCTCTTTTAACTTTAATTCATTTTTGATTGCTGTGATTAGAAAAGTATATGTTTTAAGGCTGTCGAAACAGTCGCAAAGCACTTTTGAGTCATCGATAGTTGTAAATGGGACTGCTGAGGCTTCTCGGTGTCTCGGAGATCTGGACAGCATGTGGATCCTACAAGGATCAGAATGTGCTGGGAAAGTCTGCTTGATGAAGAACGTGATGATGATAATAGTATTTCATAATAGCAGAAATCTGCCTCCTCTTTGACTTTCGTCTCAGTGCTTTAAGACTGTCTTTGGTGCAATGTCAGTCATGGTAAGATAATAAGAAAATATAATCTCTATGTCAAAATACTTTAACTGAACTTCTACGCTGCTCTGCATCACTGAATTGATTTGTGTTACTGGGTGGAAAATGAAAAAAAGATTACAGTTCGCAAAATCTCAAAGTGGATAAATTATCTTGAATTGATGTCATTTTATCTTTGAAAAATGGAGGAATGATAAATCAAAGATGACTAAAAAAGCACATTAAATCAATCTTCATGAGTCGCCTCCCTGGTGTGTGAAGTATGTTGTAGGTTGCGAGTTTATACTTAAGACCTGATTTGATTTGATTTCTGCTGAAATATTTACTGTAAACTGGCTGCCTGTTCATTTTGTTGATCCAAATGCAAGAGATGAAATTCAAAGTCATATGAATCTATTTTTGCTTTGTGTTTGTATGGAGCTTTGAGTTCAGAATATTTGGATCTTTGCTGGTTGGAGATATTTGGCTGACAGGAGACAAGTAAAGGGAATTTGAGTCTTCATTATGTTGACGTCCTACAGTTCATAGAACATGGTCTAGTATTTGTAGACTATGTTGTACGTCTTAGTTGACACAGTGTGTTCAGATCATCCAAAACTCTCGTTTGGATGATGGGTTCCCTCCTCTTTCTCAAAACCACAAAGTAAAACAACAGTTCTGGAATTTTAGCTGTATGTTAAACTGTCAGTCGATCCATCACAATTCTGTACAGACATTCATGTTCTCCAGAGGATCCACCAATCCTGCTGCATTTTTAGAGCAACGAACGGCTGCTGTTGCATCAAAACCACTGAAGCTTCAAATTTGCAGGAACTAAGAAATCGGTTGTAAATAGGTTTTCATTTAGCCATCATGGGGTTTGAGGTCTCCCACTGGGCTTTGGCTGGAAAGTTGCAAAGTTTTCTCAGCAATCCAACACTCCAAGTTAAAACTTACCAATCATAAATGTGCTCAGCTTCAATCACACCGGATTGGTCTAATCTCTGCTGCACAGACATATTTCTCTCGCTCTCCAGACGAGGGTGAATCCATTTAAAAGCAATGAGATGGAATCTGCGTGACATGGGTTAAAAACAGGATTCCCTCCTGTGCTTTTGTGCCATCTGTGTGACAGCGTGGATTACTTTATTGCATGGTGCTTAAATAAATAATTATTGCTTTCTGTCAGTGCTATTTTCACAGTATCAATCAGGATGTGTACTATGTAAGAAGAGATCAATTCAAAGGATTAATTAGCGGAAATACAATATAAAGGAACACATGGAGTAGAGAATAGGAGTCTGCTTCTGTGTGATGTTTTGTATCGCCTGGCTGCAAACATCTGGCCTGATGTGGCCACGACTGTCTGCATGATCACACTCTACATTTTAGTTAATGGCCCCGTCGTGTAAATGTATTTGGTTGGTTGATGTGTAAGTTTGATTCAAAGCATTAACATTTGATAGTTTACTTTAAATACATGCTTGAACAACAACTTATTATACAGACTGAGGTGGGATTTACTTGACATCTATATTGAATACATTGGTGTTGATTTCGGCTTGCTTCTGGGGACGGGAGGAGGTCTAATAGGTCTAAGCTGGCAGAGTGAAAACACCTTGTGTGAGCCTTACGATATCTCAAGGTTCTAACTTATTTCACAGAAAGTTCAGAGTTATTCTTTTTCTCTTTTTTTTTACCAAAAGATTAAAATAGTTATATTGGCTGCTGACATTCATTGACTAGAAGGAGATATAATGTTGAATCAAGCTTTATTTGTATCTATCTAGTCTTGCTCTGTAATTTATTTTATATAATATTCGTAGGGTAAACGTTCCGACTAACCTGCGTTTATGGAGGTGAATTACATTAATATGTTACGGTTATCCATACCAAAATAACTGCATGTGTACTGTGTGATTTCCTGCTTGTGAAGGCTTTGATAGTTAGATAGATAGATTTTACTTTAACTGAATGTTTTGCAAATATTCAATCGAAGACATCATATGATGACATTTTTCCAAATAACTGACATGAGATCATTGATGGTGAGAATATTGGATTGTGTTTGGGTTCTCTGTCTTTCATTACAACCATTGAATAAGTTAATGATGTTAGAAACGTAGCTTGGCTGTGTCCATGTGTAGCAGCCAGCCAGCAAATGACCACACAGGGAAACAGGAAAGTGGGGGAAGGGAGGTGATAAGTAGAGACACCTGTGAGCTGCAGGAGGAGAAGAGTCCAACAAAGACAGAGTGGAAGAGGACAGACAGGAGTGAGAGGAAAAGAGAGACACCTGGAAGTTGATCCCCTTTTCTGTGTATCTTTGCTACATAACATAGTAAAAATATAAATAAGAGGAGACGGGATTGACTGAATTTCCGAGGCCCAAGATGAAAAGTGGATGATGATCTGTTCCTGGAGTGAGCTTTGGGGGTCATGGTTCAGCCTACAGCACACTCGGTTCCAGTTGTGGTCATCTTGGTCTGGATTCGGCCTAATTGAGCTAAGTCTCAGCACTCTTTAGGCTCCCTGTTAACTGGCCTCCCACCCACACAAAAACTCTTTCAATCACACACACACACACACACACACACACACACACACACACACACTCCTCAGCCTTGTAACTTCTTCAGACATTAAGCCCCTATCAAAAGCATACACACCTGGACTAAACTGAACAACACTGCCCCTTTTCTGAAGGACAATATAGACAGTTCCCCTGGACTCAGCGTTGTCGTCCCGCATCGGCCCAGAAACACAGACACACTCTGCTGAGAAATGATGGTGAATCGAGAATCCTTTGAATGTGATTCTGACTCGGTTTCTATGGAGGATTTAATGAATTCTGGTTGTGAGTGATACATTGTTTGAAGATTAACTTCCTCCTCTTGAGTCGATTATTGATGCTGATTTGAGCTATTGAATCTGCAGGTTTATATAATCATAATAAACCTACGCTTCACGTGGCATTTTGATAATATATGTGTGTCATCACCACATTTGTCTCTCAATTCTCTGAATACACTGCTGCTACTGCACCGTTATAGAAACATCATCTGCTGAATTGATAGCAAATGCAAATGGAACGCATCATATTACAAGGGGCAAACATATGCAGGGGAAAATTGGTTATTTTGCAAACGATAGACGAATAAATTGTCTTTTATTATTGCATCAAGCAGGCAGAGCGATTTTGTTTATTTGATGAAGAGTAGGAATCCAATAGGAATAAAATTAGCTCTTGCTTTCTGGCGTAACAAGGTAAAGTGTGTCTTCCAGCTCCAAAACAACAGATTTACTGAAGCTGTGTGTACAAAGAGAGCACTTTATTTAAGCACCGACAGCAGTGACATATTCTCCCTCCAGAAGCCCATCTGCTTACTGACTTGTCGCCTGTATTTCTCCACATTTTCTTATTAGTAAAAGAAACTGTCAGTTTTAGATGACTATGTCCTCTCTAAAGATCTTACATGGAACATACTCCAGCATTGCAGCGATTTACGTATTTTGTTGTTTGCTTGTTTTCTTCTCCCCCTGGTTGCCATTAGTTGTCTGTGAGCTCAGATTGGTTCAAAACACAATGTGTGCACACACACACACACACACACACACACACACACACATCCGTGTCAGAGGGGAACAGACAGGTGACACAAGGGACAGAAAGGCAGCCTCTTTGAGAGATTCATTGGGGATGAAACAGCATGGGACAGGAGTCGCATAGAGAGGGTTTGATATGAGGCTGTAACTGAGAGAGAGAGAGTCAAGATAGAAAACAAATCAGAGTCACTGGAGTTATTAAATAGAGGTTTTTACTTGTTCCTATAAGACAGTCAGAATACAAGAAAGATGACATGTTTGTCTTCGTAATGATTTATCATTCTGTAACAAATAAAAATGTGTTTCACTGGAGCTTTATTTGTTACTCAAATCGTTTTATACCACTCACACTTTTCCTCCTTACAAGCAATACTATAATGCACTCACCCACACATCTGGAAAAAAAAAAAAACATACAAAAATACCTTTATAATTAATCATTCAAATCGCGGCTCATTCTCATCACAGCCATGCAAACTCTACAGTGTCATGAACATATTATTGAAAACAAAAGCACAATTTAAGGTTACAGCGAGTTCCATGTAGGCTTTTTACACACACACACACACACACACACACACACACACACAGGCAACATCTATATTATTAACTGTGGTTAACATCAGAGTATAGTAAATGTTTATAACTTCAGGCCTCTTGTTAAGTCTACAGGTCTCCGTCATTACGACACTTACTTAACTCCATGTGAGGTACTAACGTGCAGTTCAACATTAAAATAATCAACACAATATTACAATCTCTGCTCCAAAATGACCCAAAATACAAAACATTTCATTAGAAATTGATTTATTCTAATCACGGGACACGGCCCCCCTTCATGTTTCCTTGAAAATATTGAACAATGTGGTATTCATTTAATAACTGATTTAAATTCAACATATGCTACCGCTCATGTCAACACTGTGGACTGGGTTCTTGTCACAGCAAAGCTAAGATTGTGATTTTTATTTGACACCGATGTAATCTCTGTCCCAATATAAACTTCTGGTCATTGTGTTTTTTTTTTTTTTTTTTTTTATAAACTTGCTCTAATCTGAGACTTTAAAGGTTTTTTTAAAAAAAAATCAGACGGTTTAGTCAACATCCAAAATACATGTTTTTTCCTGTAGTTAAACGGTTAGATTAAATTGCATTAGGATTGTGTTTCCAAAATGAGAAATACAAACATACGGCCAAAGAAAGATATTGCATTTGCATTATGTTGCCTCTATAATGTATTTAAAAGGACAGCCTGACACTTCACATGCAATGTTTTCTTCCTTACACAACCAAAAAAAAAATCTTGCTTTGCAACTTGTTAGCATTGTTAGCACACCTTATTATAACCAACCCATAAATGTTGCTAAAAGCTAACATGCTAGCTTGCAGCAGATAGCACTGTTAATAACCAAATATCACTTTCAAAACTCCCATTGCTCCCACACCTCACATGAGTGATAATTTCTTGAAAATAAAACAGAATTATATAATAATAATAATAGTAATAATAATAATAATAATAATAATAATAATAATTTAAAAATACCTTTTTGTTCGCACCATGCTCAGCTCATGTCTAATCATGAGAATCACCTTCTGATTCACCAACTCTGATTGTGCGGAAGTAAAAGCATGATGAGAAAAGAAATTGTGATTTGTGTCGAGGAGTAGAATAATATCAGTGACGGGAATGCTTTCTCCTCAGAGTGTGCATACAGTTGCATTGGGAGATGTCCAAATTGGCTTACCTTCCTTGCTTAACTCAGCAGAGTTCAGAGAGAACAAACAACCAGCAGATGTCTCTGTTAAATCCACCTGCAGCTGCTGACAGGCTCCGTTAAATCTACAGTCTCCGAGTTCTTTCTCTCTAAGAACCACGGAACGAAAAAAGGCAACGTGCTCCTACTGAGAAGAAATACATTTCATTTCTTAAAATTCCTCTTTAGGCTCAAATTTTCTATTCTTCAAGTGTGAAATTATTAACAAACTTCAAGTGTATTTCTTCTCAGTTTCACCACAGCTTTTGAGTCAGTTACTGTACATCATGATAGGCAACCAGCACCGTTCACATGAGAAAAGTACAAACACGCTGAGAAATACGTCACTGTGATACTCCCTACTGCTTCTGCACGTGAAGAGAAAATAGACTGACTGACCACATGACATTATTGAAAATCGCATGCATTTGCTTTCAACTGTTAACATCAACGTGTGCTCATATCGCACCATTTCACCATTACAATTGTGCAATGCAAAACGACTTGAGCAGAAGCTTGCTGCTGTAATACAGCACCTTTCCAAAAGCTAAATATTTGTTAGCTTTTCCTTTGATTTTTCGAGGGGCATGAAGACCAGGAATGTCCAATGGTCACCTGGAGGAGCTGCCCTCCGGCCTTAAAAGACTCCAACAGTCAAAGGTTCACTGGACATTTTGAGATCCGCGTGGCCTAATTGGTATTTCAAGTGTCGTTCCACCCAGCCAGGGCAAACTAACAGTGGCAGAAAACACCAACACAGTCTACAGTTCTTCATGACAAAGTACACACACACACACACACACACACATACAGTATAAGGGCTCTCTCTCCTCTCGGTATGCTCTTTTGTTGTGGCCACACAAGAGCAGCCTTTGTATTCACCCGAGTGTGACCAAGTACGAGCGTGTCTAAGAGTGAATATGTGCATATTTGTGTGTGTGTGTGTGTGTGTGTGTGTGTGTGTGTGTGTCCTGGTATTTGTGTGCTGCTCTCCCACTGTGCTGGCTTAGATTCCTCCAATCGGCAGGACAGCGGAGATAGAGGACAGGAAAGAAAGTGAGCCTCCTTTCTCTCTTCACACTGTTGCATTGTTGTCGGAGCGAGCAGGCTGGTGTTGAGATGGGCAAAGAGGAGGAGAGTGGGGTGCAGTTGGAGGGGGGAGGGGAAGGAGGCCAGCGTTCTGGTGGTACCAGAGACCTTCCCTCAGTAAATGTTTGTCTTGCCAGTCTGCCTGCTGTGCTTGTTTGATGTGTGGTCTCAGAATCAGAATCGGGTTCTGATCTTGTTAATCTTACGATACGGCAGAGAAGCTCTCCCCATGTACACCCAGTACCACAGGATGCATTGTATTGTCCCACCAAAAAATAAATAACGTCTTCCCATGTTATGTTGGCTGAATGTCCTTTAGGGATATCCACTTGTCTTTGAGAGAAAACCCTCGACTAAGAGCCGGGAAGAAGAACGTGAAGAAGGGGCTTTCAGTCTACTTTGTCATTGTTGTTGGAGTGAACAGGCTGGCACGGAGACGGGAAGGAGGAGGAGGAACATGTATTGGTGGTGGCCGAGGGTTCACCGGGTTTGTGCTTCAGATGCAGGGCGATCGCAGCCAGAATGCTGATGATGTGAACGTGGAAGTACATAGACCTAGGGGGAAAAACCAGAGTGCAATGTTTGTCATTGATGTTGCTCAGCAGGAAATGTAATCTAAAATAAATATTATTATGGGGCTAAACTCGACTGAAACTGAAAGTAGAAAGCACATCTACTTAAAGCCTACAAATACATTCTATTAAAGCAATGATACATTGATGAGACAATGCCAGAATTCTGTTTTCAAATTCTTAAGTGGGTATTTTGTTTTGGTTTTCTCAGTATTCCTCTATGATGAAACTAAATTATTAATTTTAGACTGTTGACTGGGCAACACAAGACATTTGAAGGGGTCACATTATTGTTTGGCATGTTCTGACATTTTGATATAGCATGAATGGGGCTTGGGGAGGATTAGAGGATTAAAGATGAGAATAACTTACCTGTAATAAACCAAAGTGGGCTCCACTGCAAGAAGTAGAAACGGCATAACAGTGTAGCAGATGGCCAACTGGGTGGCTGCCCAAGTTAAGCCGTCATAACCCAGCTTCAGGCCTCTGAAGCCCAGAAAGTGGTGGCGAACAGACTTCCGTACCTGTCGGGTGAGAACCACACCAGTGATAGGTTGATGTATTCAACTAACCCAGTTAAGTTACACAAATGTGTTACCTTCCTTGATTGTATGAATGGAGATACTAAAAATGAACGTTTGTGCATTTTATATGATGCTTTTCTACTTTCATCAGATCAATCACATGGATTTACTGGTTTTTCTCTGAAGACTCAGATGGAGATGCTCAACCAGCTCTACCTCACATACAGGAGAGTGCCAATTAAAGCTTCATAAACAATTATATTTCTAGTTTCAACATTCAAAAGTGTACTCACAGCTCGTGCTGCCATGGTGATGGGGATGGCAGTGATAAAGGTGAAATAGTACCCCGGGTAAACACCGTGCCACAGGGCAGACAGGATAAAGGTCAACGCCAACCTGTGCTTGGGTGCTCGGTCATAACACACCCTGGGGAGATGAGACCAATTAAACATATTCAGAAGAAATGGAAATTTTTCTCACAGCGTGCATGAGCACTTACGTTTTCAGCCATATTCCTGTTTGAATATTCCAGTTGTCTATGAATGTCTTGAAGCTGGTTGCGGTCTGACAAAAAAACAAACAATAAATAACAATAACCACGTAATAGTAATTTTGTAATGTGACTGTGACGAATATTTTTTTCTGTGTTTTAAACAAGGCTACCTCAATCTTCAAGATGTTGAGGTTGGAGATGAGGTCCCAAGATGGCTTTCCATTTTCATCCATCCCCAAGAAACCATAACCTGCAGCGTTGTTCACTGCATCAGCTGACAGGACAGAACAACAAATAAATAAAATCACACGACCTCCATGGCAATAACAATGTAGCTAATGTTCCCATCAAATTCCCAGCCGACAATTGGCTAACTACAACTAAAACACACACACACACACACACACACACAGTGCTCACCGAGTGTCCAGGCGAAGTAGAATTTGGGTCTTGCTGCTTGTATTGAGAAGAAAGCGTAGGTGAGCCTCGTCAGGAAAGGGGCTTGGCTGACAAAGTGGGGGTCCACGTTGAACATTATCGGCAAGGACCGCGTCACAGTGAGGAAGAACAGCATGCATCCACAGCACACCAGCAATTTCTGACAGACAGCGTTCTGCAGAGGAAAACATGATTGATGAGATAGACGATTTTTTAGATCCAAGACTGAAGCAGGAGGACGAGGTGCAAAAACTGAAGCATCAGACTCCTGATTTGTATCACTGAATACACAAATGAAAGTAGGAGAATACTGCAGTCTAGACAGGCAGAATGTACTATTACTGTGCCATTAAGTACAACCAAAAGAGTAAGCAGCAGCCACATGTGCATGAACATACCAGAGGGGACGGGTCCGGTGTCTTATCATAGCCGTTCTGCCCATTACATGTCCCAGAGTGCTGCCTCAGCCTCCTGCTGATGTGTCGGCCCTCTATGAAGTCTGTGTATTCCTTATAGTTACTGCAGGGTCCCACCAAAACACTCAGGAAGTTCAGGTTGTAACTCAGGTACTCGATAAGAGAAGGCCTCCCACTGTAGACAGGAGAAAAACAGTAGGAGAAATGGTTTCAAACAAAACGGAGAACCCCTTTATTATCGGTATGATAGCCGTGGCCACTTCACAGTGTTATTGTAATTAATATTATTGTTATTATTATTTAAATTGCCTGGCTTTTTATACCAGTTCCACAAACCTGTAGTATTGCTTGGCAGACGGAACGATGATACATTCAATTTAAATGACAAAGAGTGACTTTTTAAAGTCTTAAACATGACAATCTGAAAGTTCTGGATCCGCTTCGGATACGGTTCCTCTTGTTGTCAGCAGTTTGAGGCACTAGCGTTGGGCATTGAGAACTGGTTATGGATTGCAAACAGTTCTGAATACTGAAGAACCAGGAAATCATGAAATAAATCAGCTTTAATTAGCTAATTGATTCCTAAAAGAAACATTTTGATTCACTGAGCTGAATGTAAAATCAGGACCAATAAAATGTTAGTGATAGCCAAACCTGTATTTGCTTTATGATCATTTCTGACACATTTTATTCTTATTTATTTTAAGACTCTTAAAAACTTAAAATGACGTGCATGGTACACCGATGGTCACATGCATACAAACGTAATATTTTCCATGCAAAATGATGCTTTCTATGTTCCCAGCATGCTTTTACCATGAACAAGCTATTCACCATGATTGCATCTCCTTGTCATTGTCCTTCGTGGCTAAAGGGAAAGAAACAATTATTTATTCTTTAAAGGTGTTAAGTCAGACTCATACGTACTTTGACGGGGACTTTGATACGTATCAACCCTACATTGTAAACTATGTGCACCTCAAAGGTCGGCTTTAAAATAAATTCCGCTTCATTCAGTAGGAAAAACATTAGCGTTATTCACAGGACTTGCTCTGACTTGTATCTAAAAGTGGTGTTTCACACTTCCTACAGTAAAACACTTACTTTATAGCCAGAAGTCTCTGCTCCGGGGTCAGTTGTTCCGGTTTTTTACACGTACCTGAAAAACACAGGATGACGTCATCATAACTTACTTGGAAGCTTTCATTTTGCTACTTTTCACCAAATGCTAAAATTAGCGACGGCTGCTTTTCCTACACCACGTCATAATGTCTTAAAGTTAAGGAACTGTGGGACTATGTTGCAAACACTATTATATGCTTTGCAATGTGTGTGCGTGTGTGTGTGTCTGCCTTACCATCATGGAGCTGGAAAGCCAGTGTAGTTATCTTCTGGGTTACTATCATCAGAGGCCTGGGCAGAAACAAATAATGGTAGCTAATAAGGAATTCTGATTTACAGCAAGTACAACTACGTAGGGATGATCTTCTAGCAGCATTCTAGTGTTTTTAGCCTCCCAGCCTGATATAAGTGGGCCATTTTGATGAAGTTTCTAATGCAGAGATTCTGTTTTTAACGTTTTAAAGTTGAGAGCAGCATGTTTGACCAGCAGCACGTTTTAGTGAAAAAGCCATACAAATGGCTTCTCAGCATCTTAGTGAGACTCCAGAAAGCATTTCCCTGTGAATCGCTTCATTCTTCCAGCAGTGTCAAGTCAGGTCACTTATGAATCGAAAGCAATTCATTTACATCTCTAATTCCTCCAACTAGCCCACAGTTGAAAAACCATTTTGAGGAGCTAACAGTGTTCCAAAGAAATGTAGGAAAGTCGATTATACCGATTTAATAAAAAAGATTTCCACTTTCACGCATAAGAACTTTACATTATACAGTACGACTATGTAGAGATGTGTACAATAAGTCATGATTGTGTTATGTTTCAGTGCGTTTGTAGATATTAACGGAGGGCTGGAAGGGAGGATGGAGGGGCCTGTACAGTCGGCCTAACAGACTAGTTTCACACCACCTCACCACAAAGGCACTATCTCTCTCTCCCTGTCTGTCCATCTCTTTCTCACATAGACACACACACTGGTTCCTGTGTGTGACTGGGTTACATTGTGAGGGCAGCATGGATAACCGAGGCAGAGAGGGGCTGAGCGGCTGGTAGTGCCAGCTCAATGAGAGTTGGCAGTTGGCTGCCAGAAATATTTTCAGGGTGGCAGCCAGTATGTGCAACTCACCACCACTGTAGCCGTCACACTCTGGTTTTTCCATGCAGACACTAAAGTTGGCAATGTGGAAACTCCAACTCAGAAAAGACCAGCAAATGGAAATACCTCGTGACAAATAGAAGAATAACACGCAGACTTTAGAGACAAGCTCTAGATAAGCTTTCTCTGGCGTCCTCCAACAGGGAAAGCCACACAACTTACAGCATAGCAAATTAAATGGATGGTGTCATACTCCCAAAAGAAGAATACGCCCACTGAGTATTTTGAAGTATTTCCTTTGGCATTAGATGATTAGATCCTGAGTAAGTAGCTACACATATGGACACCATCTGTGATCCACAACCATTCATCTGTCCAATATGAAAGCTTAGAAACGCTGGCTCTAATTCAATATAACCAAACCATGGCTGACTCACAGGCCTGCATGATCATCGTCAAAGTCATGCGGAGAGCAAGTGAGGCTGCCAGCAATTTCATCCACACCAGAACTGGGGGGGGGGGGGGGGGAGCTACCGCCTTTTGAACACACGTAAAACAAGATGCTCCACTTTATCTGGTACCATTCCTAGTCCAATAATCGGGTAATAACATGACAAAACACATGCATTTAGAGCACTTTAGTTAAATATTAGTCTGCATAACCGTCTTTATCAAAGCAACCGCATGCTATCAGCATAAACAGACTAAAGAACTCCTAAAGAAGCAGCCGTTTTTCTCACACAAAAAAAGGCACCGTTGCCAGGAGGCAGCGGCTACCTTAGCTCTACCTGGCTGGGCAATGTCAAACTGAAAAATACACAGAGCTGCGCTTTAATCTGTGGCGCTGTATTTACACAAGGCTGTGGCGAATGTATAAGCAGGTTTGGAAGCGTTAACTGATAACAGCAGAAAGGAAGTGACTAATATGCCGTAAGGGTGTGACAGAGAGAGAGAGAGATAGCATGTCATTGCATGTCTCTTACCCGGAGAAGTCCGTGGATAAAACTCCATAGTTATAGATGAAGACTCTGCTCACTTGGCACACTGTCAGGTAGCCCATAGCTGTCACCATGGAGTACCTGGATGTGGAGAAATTAGACATTTAAATGATAAAATAGAATTAAGATGCAGGTGATATCAGTCTTAATATCTTGGTTGAGTAAGACATTTCTTTAACTACTAACCTTTAAGTCACAAATATTGACATATTCCCGTATCAGAATGATAACTCGGTTTGTGGGTGTGCACCGGAGTGTCGTGTGTTACCTCCTTTCACCCTGTGCCGTTGACCAGGAGGCGTCTGATGTGGTTGTTCAACAAGACAGTTTACATTGCATTTCACTTCCACGTGTAGAACAACACCGGTTTAATCTTCCCGCCCGTGCAGGTAATCCCTTTACGCGCAAATACCAGGGCTACCTGACCTCTTTCATGTTGCTCCATTCATAAGAAGAAACACAACACACACACACACACACACACAGTTGGGAAGTCTCTAAACAGACTGGTCAGGCTGGCCTGTCTGGTTGCCTTTTATCTGACATGTTTTACACTAGTTTGTTTCAATAACCCTTTTTACCTCAGGCCACAGGCAGATAATGGGGCGGGGTTGGAATGTGTGGGGGGAAGTAAATGATGGGGTAAATTCCAAGAGATGAGCAACAAATGTTTTTCAGATGGAAATGTCCAAAAGTGCCTCACTGCAACAAATCAAATTTCAATAAAAATGACCATTATCCTGGCTAAACTATCTGCACACTGCACAGAACATGCACCTATGACGCAATCGCGTCAGAGCTGATCTTGCCTGACCAGTTTTACTTGAAGGCAACAGTAGACAGAATTGCACCACTATTTGAGAAATGTTGTGATGCTGTTGTCGCCGGTCTGTCAGCATGATGACAGACACACGGGTCAGTCTGGTCTAAAAACAGCTCTTGTGGCAACTTCTTTACTATGGAGCAAATTTTTGTTTGTCTATAACCAGAAGTATAGAGTAACGGTTCTTCACACATGTGAGGGAAACAGGACTGAGTTGATTGCACACAAAGCACTAAAGAATGCACTTAATTCCATTTAATATATGATATGATTACACGTCACAAAGGTCACCCCAGTGGCATAACATTTCACGATACATTTTATAATATAACATTTAGACTCCAAGACTTGGCTTTTGATGGAGTTCCTGTTTGAATTACATGAAAACCAACACTAACCTGTGCACATTGTTGACGTCAGCCTTGATGACGATCACGTAGCTTGCAAACACCACTGTCAGGATGTGAACCGAGTACCTGCAGGCAAGGACACGCATGCATTTTGAAAATGTGCATCACTTCTACTATTATTTGAACAACACAGGGTTCTTTATAATTGTTTTTAAATTGAAGTGTGATTTGAAGCAGTGTGTGTTACAAAAGCCACCACAAACATGTCTCCTCTCCTTCCTGTGCACCCTTGTTGTCTACAGGCTCACTGATGAAGCATCAGCCATGCTCAACGCTGAATGAAGAGAAAATGGTCTGTGTGAGCTGACAGCATCATACAGTACCATCCAAAGCAGAAGATGAGAAAGGCAATGCCGAGGAGAGTGGCCACGGCGTGCCTGACCAGGGGGTTGGCATGGCTAGGACTGAGGTAGAGACGGAACCAGAAGGCGGCGGCCAGAGCAAACAGCTGGCACGCCAAAAAGTTCACCTGTGGGAGATAAGAGGTCGGAATGAGTGTTCACACGTGCTCAACACACTGAACCATTTTGACCTGATCGGATGGGGAATTTAAACGCAGGGAGAACAGCAGGGAGAGTGGAGGAAAGTCAGAAGCGTGGATGTATATTATCGTTTATCAGACCCTTTATGTCATCTATATATAATTGCTTCTAGGCTGTCAGCGCGTTTTCTCGCACTGAAGATCGCTCGCCCTCCGAGGCGCGTCCTGCTTGCAGCCCAATTAGTTCACATTGACAAAACACAGTGTCATTCACAACATGGCTTTGAAAATGCTTATTTCTTAACTCCTTAAGCCCCACTGACTTGTGGTTCGTGATGACAGATCGCCTACCTGATCCAGAGGAAAACCCAAGTATCCACTAACAGGCAGCAGCCACTTGGATCCAGTGGTTTTAAAGTTAAACGCAGCGTCCGCCCGCTCGCCCATCCTACGTCGATTTTCTGTCGCGACGCCTCAATGTCCTCAGTTGAATTTTACGACTTTTTTTCTAATTTTTTTTGTAGTTAACTACTTGCTCTATTTACTGTGAAATAAACACATTGCTTGCTAGACTTGGAGCCAGTCAAAGTATGACAGACCGGACATGGCACTCCCGGCTCCCCCTCCTCCTCTGTGCGCTCAGACTCAGCACCAGTCAAGTCAGGCAGCGACAGACCGAAAGCTACAGACAGCTATATCGGTTTCTGATTTCAAAATAAAAGCCGAATGAGAAAACGTGCACAGGTTTTAGTGTTATAGCATTTGTAATAACAGAAAACAAAATGCGACATTTTGGACTGCATATGTAAGGAACAACCGGTACTCACACCTCCACTGTAAAAGGTTTATTTTAGCAAAACCTACAATGATTTCCACGCACATTTTGATTTTGTGTTCATATAATATCAAACCTACAAAAGTGTTACTTTCAATAGTGGGAGTGTAAACTGCATCGTGTGAGAATAAGACAAGAAACGTATCCAGTGCAAGCACACTTAGGTTAAACCACGACATTATATGTACCTATAATAAACGTATGACAATGTTTCCTCTTACTTCCGGTGTTATTCAGGCTCACTTTCAGGCAACATGAGTTGATAAAGTAGGACCAGTGGCGTTTTCCCGTATTTAAAATTCTGTATTTAAAATGTATTTTAAATCACATATATTTATGTTCATATATATATATATAAATTAGGCCAGACTGACCAGAAACAGAACGGGCAACAGTTTATTTATTTTTAATTTCTTTAACTTTCAAATTAAATAAACATTATATTGATGCAGCTACCTGCTGTATTAGAGGAGGTCAAAGATCATATTGTCGTAACATACAGGGGCCCAAAAACATCAAGTTAAGAAAGTGTCTCAAACATCAAGTGCTGAAAATTTCACTCAGCACACAACTGGTCACTTTCGCCACCTAGCGTCCTGTCAGGGAACGTGCAAGGCGTGTCAGGTGACGCTGCCTGTTTACAACTGCCAATGAACACGTGGCGCACCGAATCTCGGCCTACCATTGGCCACTGCGGCTGTAATATGGGCGGTGGCACGTCTACGAACGACCAGTAGCGTCTAGTATGTAAATTATGTTTGAAATTTTCCCGGGAAATCTGAGTTTCGCGGGAGGGCTCTTGAGCGCGTAAACCGTATCCCTTCATTCATCAGGCCGTTTCCTGAAGCCATTTCTAGACGGGTGAAGCGAGAGTTGCGCTACTTTTTAATCCGTTGCATCTGCCTAAATGCACTTTCCTAAGGAAAAATACTTTACAAAAGACGATGAATCGGACTGTCATCTTCACTTCGGTCTGATTATTTTTGTAACCATTGCGGCGGATTAACAGCAATACGTACTCGAAAGTACAGAGACAAGAAAGGGGTTACCCCGAATACGCAAGATGAGAAGAGGGATCTCCTCGGCTCCGGACAAAGTGATTTTAGCGGGGGTCGGGGGCTCTCCTCTGGACAATAATATAATTTTAACAACTCTTACGGATCGTTTAAACCCCGGTCAAGCCAACGCTACGTATATCCAAATAATAACCACCCCACCGCCTTGCAACGTTACACAGACATCAAGTGTGTGCTTATCCGAGCCTCTGATTAACAGCATTTACACCACTCCACAACAAGCTGCAGCAAACGGACCGGGACAACGACCCAGTCTGGGGAGACCGCCGGTAATCATCCACACAGCTCGTTTCAACATGTTTAGCTTGCTACAACTAGCCACAAAAACGCTACAAAATGTTAGCTTGCTAGGCTAGCCGAGCTTGTTGTTCGAGCAGCTAACGTTAGCTGCTTAGCCAGGGCATTCCCTCAATCCAGCGAGGTGGCTAACTAACTACCGCTAGCTAAGTTACCCAAGTGGGTTGATTTTGAGTGGCACGTTGGCCACAAACGTCGAGTTTAAGTTAGTTTTACGTCCACAGAAACGTAGACCTGTCATCTTACAGCGTGCTATGCTAACTTCACGGTGCTTTTGAGTCCGCTTCACCCCTTTTGCAGCCAGATGGAAATATTGGTAAGAGATGAGTAACGTTAGCGGTGGCCTAGTGGCTGCCGTTGGTGCCCTAATTTGGGGGGTTGGGGGTAGACTGTTGGGCTGCTTGGCTCTTATTTACCTCCATTTCTTTTAGCTTTCTAACAAGACACGAGTGGCTAAACTCACAAAGATACGGGGGTTAAACGTAGCTGAAGCTTCACTTCAGTTTTGAAACTACTCGATGTGTTTCTCCACAGTCGTCTCTGAAGATGCAAGCCAACTTGGATGAAGCTTGGAAATGTGTTAGCTTTCGAGGCTAGTAACGTTAGCAGTATTGATTTTGAGGACAGCTTTAGTCGCCCTCGGCCTTGCTCTTAATATGTTTTAAACAAGTGTTTTTGTCTCCCTCCTGTCTGTGAATAAAGTGTAACGCTATGGTGCCTTTCATGCAAAGTAAAGTGAAACTGGAGTTTGTCGCTGTAGAAGTGATTACACGTTTCCTGTGTTCTCAACCTGCACGAACAACACGAGAAAAATTGTTTCACTAGCATTCAGGGTGTTGGTTTTTTCGTGGTTATACATCTTTCATGAAGTAAACCAGCCCCTGTATCTCAGGCTGTAGCCATGAGCAGGCAGGGGGTGAGGGGAGCTGCTTGCTGATATAAAATGGCTGACATTTTGACTGTCAACAGAGGGCATATTATTCTTTCTCAGACATGGGATGGGTTAAGTATTACATATGAGATTTATTACACTGCATTATCATATACCTACATGTGTGATCTAGTGTCTGTTAATTGACACAAGCCCCTCTGCATGGGGTTCAGAGGGACATGCAGTAGACCCCGGTGCTGGTGTCTAAAACCAGATAGTCTCGCCAACACAGAAGTCTAAAAGGTTCCCTGGTTGAAGAGACATTGAACATTGTATGATCACTAAAATGCCAATTGAGGCTGGTGATCAGAACAGATAGTATTCAGCTTTCAGTGAAGAAACATGTTTCAGAAATGGTTCTTGGGCCTATGTGATTAAACCTCTGCTGCATAAATGAACTGAGATTTATAAGAGCCTAAAAGCTCTTATACATGGCGTTCCGTAGCCTACTACGGCATTTGACGAGGCAGACAGCAGCTTTAAATGTCTGCTATTGCTGAAACTGTAATGAACACAACTCACCTTTTGTCAAGCTACGCCAGCGCTACAGGAGAATAACTAGATTCTGACGGGTTGGATATGGGCAATCTGTGAGTTTGGAGTTAAGATGAATGTGGACATAGATGGTCCAAATGCTGATGTATATCTTGACAATAAACTCCCAAAACTGCTGTACAGAAATAGCATTATTGTTTCGATGTGATTAATCTGTGAATGGGGTACAGAAAATGTATGGATTTTTACTATCTTGGAGAGTAGTCGTGGCTCCTTCTTTGAAATATTTAAAGTTCAAAGTATAACTTATGGTGATATATGGTTTTGTAAGTATACTAGTATTGGCTTTCTTTGACATTACTGTGCAGCAATGTGATCAACCCCATAGGTGTGACTCACACTTGAGCTCAGAAAAAGTCCCACCCACTTATTTTACACATCCCAAGACTGAGTTTCTCCATCTTGCACGGGACAACAAGAATGATTTCCTCATAAATCCTGTGACCAAAAGGAGCTTGATATTGTCATTTCTTTACCATTGTCATCAATTTCTAAACTTATTTCATTGCCATACTTATTTGTATTTATTGCATGTTTAGATTGTTGTGAATGCACAACAGACATTAGATGGAAGTAATGTTGCCTTTGACATCACAAAGATGAGATGCCTGCTCATTGACTTGAATGGCCATGGTTGCTGTTAACCCTATATATTTTTGTTCCACTAGGCCAAAAGGCGGCTGGCGCTCGATGATTCAGACCACCAATACCAGTCGGAACCAGTCAGGACTCCAAGAGGCAGAGGGGGGACTACGGTGGCCAATGGGGCACGGCTAAAGACACCCAGAAGTAAGAAACCCTCCGCCAACCTGATGTACATGTAACCTCCAGTTCTAAAGCCCAGTGTTACAGGATGGTCTTCTGTGAGATGCTTCCACACTAAGTTTCATACACAGAAACAGCCTTGACGTAGCTAGCTCATGTAGTTATCAGAACAAAAGATTCTCATTGAGTTGAACCCTGATGCTCGAGACATACTCACTCTTAAGTGCAATAGAGCAGAACCAGGGCCGTTTTACTTTTAATGTATGAGGATAATAGGAATAAATACCATAGCAATGTAGTAGTAGCGTCAACAACAGTAGTAGGAATACTTTTAGTAATACCTTGTGGTTTCTATTTTCTTGGTACAGCAGTCATTTAAAATGTATTATAATGCATTTAACACCTAATGTCTAAGTGGCATGTCATACAACAAAACTTCTAATTGTAATCCTTTGAATTTCACTTAGCAAAAAATAGTGGAGCCGACATGCAGAATGCTCAGACATCAGAAATATTACGTTGATCTGTTTTGTTTTTGCACGTATGTTCTGCATACAAACTCTCCAAATTCATACTTTATTCCTAATTGCTATCTTGCAAATCTCTAACTCGTTGGTTTACCGAAAATATTGCCAGCTGGTGATTTTTCAGAGTTCAAGTTAACTCCCAGTTGTTCCTCGGCCTTGAGTGTAGCTCGTGATTATGATGGACTGAGTCATTTGCACACAACATTTCCTGATAGGAAGAACAAAACCAACCCAGTTTCAGTTTTCCGAACATCACAATGCACTTGAATTAAACCAGTACTGTATCCATAGCAAGACGCTGCTTTTCCTAAAATGGCCACAAAGTTGAATCTTCATCAATGATCTGTTTAATGAGGATGTATTGCAGTGTCGTTGGTTAAATTGTACGATAATCATTTCTAACACTTGCTTTTTCCACTGCTGGTTTTTGAATTTTGACTATAGGAGTCTTGTGATGGGGTTGACACTTTCATATTATAGACAAACCCATTTTACTTCCTCCAACCAAGTACAGCTTTTATTAGGATTTCTAATTTTCACTTTGCAGAAATCGAACATCAGCTTAAAGATGAAATGCATTGTCCTTTTCTCCTTCATTTATCTGTTCCGACTAATCTTCCTCCACCACAGCGCCCAAGTCTCCACCAGAGAAGACTCGGTACGACACCTCCCTGGGCCTGTTGACTAAGAAGTTTGTGGACCTTCTGGCTCAGTCTTCTGATGGCGTCTTGGACCTCAACCTCGCGGCTGAAACCTTACAGGTAGTTTCATTTCCAAACAGAAAAGGGCTCATACGTTACTCAGGAAAAGAAGGGATGTTGGTGGTACAGTTGTACTCTTCTTTAAATGTTGTTAGTGATGCCTTTGAAATTGAACAATTCTAAGGTGCCAAAAAATATAAAAAGGAGGGATAAGAAATGTATAGGGGACATCTAAAGTGAATGTATCTTCTCAAAGCATTGAAAAAATGTTTCAATGCTTTACATGTTTCATTCATTGGTGTTAGGTGATTGTTTTTTTTGCTACAATGGCTTATTTACACATTTGAATCAACCACTAACTGGATAGCTTATGTCCTCTACATTCAGGTTCAGAAACGGCGCCTGTATGACATCACCAATGTACTAGAAGGCATTCATCTCATCAAGAAGAAATCGAAGAACAACATTCAGTGGATGTAAGTGGTCACTATCGCTCAAATGCATGGTTTCCATCTTTTTAAGAGTATGATCTGCTTCTTGCACCTCCATCTTGTGACTGTCTTTTTGTAGTTAAAAACTTTTACAAAATGTATCTTGGCTTGGTGTGGAAAGATGTTATGATTGATATAAGATGTACTCTTTTGTGTGCTTTTGTAGTTATGGCTTGGTGTTGACCCCCCCCCCCCCCCCCCATCTTGGATATGATGTGGTTGGCCTAAATTTAGAAGTTGCAAAAATAAATTCTATCCATATCAGTCACCTAACTTGGAAATGCCCACAGACAAATTGCTGTGTGGTCAAATCACTGTGAGAAAGCATTTAGCACTCAACATATTTTAGTTTGTTATTCTTGTAATGCAGACCTCCATTGCTGTGATTTTTCTGCATGTTGAAAATACAACATAATATTATTAATCTCTGCAGTATCTGCTCACAGGAAGAGGCCGCATTAAAGCACAAATCTGTGGTATACCCACCCCACCATAAATGGCAATTAAAGAAAACCGATTTGATGCTTTTAAAGCTATTTTACCAAATATGTGAACCCATGAGTGAGATACATTTGATGTCGGGCCAAGTGAAGCACCTGAGTCGGTACTAAATCTCCTTATTTCCTCTTCTCTCTCACACAGGGGCTGCAGTCTGTTGGAAGTTGAGGGGGCACTGAGCCAGAGACAGAGACTAACAGCGGAAGTCTCTGCACTGGGAGAAGAAGAGCAGAGACTCGAACAGCTAATCCAGAGATGCAGCCTGGATATGAGACACATGAGCGAGTTGCAAAGCAACCAGAAATATCCTTTTGTTGCCGGTTGACGGGTCATCCAAAAGTTCAAATGGTTCTTGGCTACTTTATTTTAGCCATCGCTAATGTGTTTTGGAGGTGTGCGCTCATACAGCGAGTATTTTCTCGCCTGCACACGCTTGTATGTTTAGTATTGACATGTTCCGATAATTTCTTGTTATTTCTTTAACCCTTGTCGTCTCCACATATGCATATGTAACGTACCAAGACATCAAGCAGCTGGGAAACCTCAGAGACCAGACTGTTATTGTAGTGAAAGCGCCCACAGACACCAAACTTGAAGTACCAGACCCTGATGAGGTTTGTATACATGCACAAAAACACACAAGCTGATCTGACCTTGTAGTAATATGAATATTTTATAATATGCACTGGGTCTGGGGCATACTAGTCTGGATTAATGACCCTGTCTGGGGTTTATAACAAAGTGAGGTAATTGCGTTTCTCTGCTTCCAGCCTTACTAAGCAGACTCATTTGTCCTGGACTAAACTCTGTGTTGAATAAATATATTGATATCAAATCATTTCTGACTCGGTGCAAGATGCTAAACAGTCATATTTCTTAAAATGTTGGCATCACTTTGCCTTCTAAATGAGACAGCTGCACAAAGCTTTTGCACTATGCAAACTTTGACAAAGTATTGCAGGAATCTGGTTAATCATTTTGTCCAACATTAATGCACCAGCTGCCGAGGTTGATGCTTGATTAGTTGACTCTAGAGTTGACGTTGCTCATATGTTTTATCAGACATTCGGGGAGGACAGTGACTAAGGTACTGTCATGGACTACTGCATAATGTAGTACATCAATTTGGCCCAAATTACCAGTTTCTTAGGTAAACCATTACATGTCTCCAGTACCCTTTGGTTTATATAACTTTACAAGTTGAATGCTCATAGAAAAGAGACTTGTTTGTGTTCAATCTTTCATTTTTTTTTAACCTAAACTCATTATTTATTCCCCTTTCCAGAGTTTGTCCATCCATCTGACCAGCACCAAGGGTCCTATAGAAGTCCTGCTGTGCCCCGATGAGGAGAATGACCCGAGGAGTCCTGTGAAAAATGGCAGTATGGACATCAATGGGAACTCGCCTTTCCTCAAAGTCCTTCAAGGTTTGTTTCTGCGGGGATCTTTGGCACTCACACTTTCTGGCACATAGAAGCCAGATTTTTTCAAATTAAATAATGATTTCTCTCACATTAGATTTCACTTCATATCACACTTTACTACCAGCAGTGTGACTATTTCATAAGCATCTTTAAATTGGAAAATATGTAAAATAACTAAAATCGAAGTACTGTGTGCATCCCAGAGGGTAGTGGAGAGGGCCAGACTCCTGGATATTTACATTTTAGAGAGCAAGAGACCAAATTTGAAAATGAAAAAACCATGAAAAAATATTGTAATTGAAAAATTAGTTAGTTAGTTTCAGGGTGCTATGAAACCCAAATATGCATCAAGAACAGTATCCAGATGTTTTCTGATAGACAGAGAGCATGCACGATTTGTGTATATTTCATACTTTCACCCTATTGGTCTAAATAACTTGCTGCTGCTCCGTGTTGTCTGTTAGTCATACTGTTTTATATCTATTATCTGTTATTCACACTGAAAATGCACAGATCAAAACAGAAAAAAAGCCTCTTTTAACACTGAAAATGAAGGATTTCTTGTGGCAAAATGTCCGTTCTTTTCAATTCAGGGTTTAAATTGTCTATTTGTAAACACAACTGATCGGCCTGCTGATAGGCCTGCTGTATACAAACAAACTGACAGCTATTTAGTGCCTGTATGGCCCGAAGTGTGGAAATAAAACCAGTCTCTGTTATTGCACACACTCCATATCCCCATTATGATCATAATGCCAGCCAAGTTCACCATAACAAAACTTAATTAAATACATTTAAATGGTATCCAGGTGTGCTGTAAACATATACATATTGCGGTAATGCGTTATCCTACATGACAGCTGCAATGTTACTATCGGGACTATGTGGATGGAAGAAATGGGGAACAGTAGTTCAACATAAAGAGCCACTGATAATCAGGCTCATTTCTATGCACAAACAATCCTGCTTTGCATTGCCTATATATGGTTGAATATGGGCATGTACGGGGCAGGATATGATGCTGATCCATGTGTACACATTTCCAAGTTGATTTGGGATTTAGAAAAGGAAATTGCTCTCTGGCGAAGTAAGCAGCATTTTTCTGTACACAAATATTTAGTCTGAATCCCACACTGTTTTGTAAATTAGACCCCTGGTCTGTACTACATTTTATATAGTGACTGATTGGTTTTGCCATTACTGTGGCTGTAAAGAGGTATGGATTTGTTTTTAGACCCCAATACAAACAAATATGTCCACAACGTTGGAACAGTTCTTTAGGCTTTTAAATCGAGCATAACAAAGTTGATGTGAATAGAAAGTCGTATTGATTGTAATTTGTTTAAGTAAGTAGTAGTAAGTGTGCAATGCTTGGCTAAACTGGTACGGGAATACCTTGTTTTTTTTAGTGCCAACCTCCAACACACCTTAATCCAAGTTCCATTCATTAACTTTCTTGTACCCATGTAACTGAAGGTCCCAATGCTGATTCACTGGTATTTGGGGTTTGAAAATGGGTCCCCAGTGCAACAAGCACAGTAACACTGGTTAACATGGCTACTCTTGTTGGCCTACACAGTCTTGTTATGGTTCCTTGGCTATGCAGAGATATTAACTATTTGACTCCATTTTCTTTCACAGGTCCCAACTGCACGACCACTTCATCCATCCCCTCGCTGGCACCGCCTTCCTCTTCCTCAGCAGCCGTCTCTGTTACTACTCTCTCCCCCATCTCGTCCCCGTACACCAGTCTTCTCCAGCAAACAGAAGACCAGATCCCTTCGTCCCTGGGGCCTTTCTTAAACCTCGGGCCTCCTCTTCTGGACCAAGACGACTACCTTTTAGGTTTGGGAGATGACCAGGGAATCAGCGACTTGTTTGATGCCTGTGACTTTGATAAAATGCCCTCTCTTGGCCTGGATGATCTCCTGTGCAGCTAGCATTAGGTAACACAAATTCAAATGAAGTGCATGGGAGAGAGAGAGAGAGAGGGAGAAAAGAGAACCAGCGAGGGTTTTGATGCCTGTGACTGACTGTGTAGTTAGTGGAAACCAATTCTGAACCGATGGAAATGGAATCAACAAGGCCTTTTTTCAGTCCCAGAGAGACTAAAGTCCATGGTCTTTCATGGTGTGAGTGATAAAAGGCCTTGCGTGATTTCATTTCAAAGATAAGACTGGTCAGTGTGAAGACATATCAGCAACTCTTTGGCTCAGGCTGCGTAACGCTTCCAGTGCAGCTGGGCGACATCCAAAAGCCTATCTATTTGGTCAAGTATAAATGTGGAGGGGAAGGATATCCACCTCTGTATGATGCAAGGTTCACGCCACTGCACACAGCCCAACAAGACAAAATAGCTTGAAAGGCAAGGCCCCCAAACCACCTGGCATTGCACACATCACGGCCTATTTGGTTGTATTTAGCATAAAACCTAATGTCTAAATGCGCCTCAAATGCACAGATACGATTACCCTTAAACCATCGGGAGAATGCCCCAGAGCAGGGAAGAACAAAGGCCTGTTTAGAGGTTAAATCTTGAAGGATTCTGCAAATATTTGACGGGCTTGTAAATATGTGTTTGGGAATACACCGAACCGGTCAACCTGGTCCTGTTCTTGCCAGGTAATGCAGTTTCCGGTCGGCTGTCAAAATTCCTCTAAATGTGTTCATACCAAGTGCTGTGGGGGCTAATTATTGCATTCTTTTACGCCAATGATCTGTGAACGAAGGCTCCTATTTCTGACTGTTAACAGGCATTTTGTGTGTTTTCAAATGTAGAACATTTTAGAAATTTAAATTGAGTATATATATATAAAAAAAAAATCAAACAGCCATTTTGATACAAAGCATTCGTGTCTACAGTTGTTTTTATTCAACGGTTAGGATCGGAAGGCGGAGGTTTTGGTCTCCTGCTCTTGTCTCTCTGCCTGCTCAGATAAATGTCAGGTTAACCATTGTGCTATTTGGTCTTATAATAATAAAGTTATGACGAATATTTAGTACATTTAAGCACTATTTAGATGTATTGAGGGTTGAAAAGAAGTTCCTATACTCTTCGAGTGCTAATTTCATAATTATCCAATTTAAAAGGAAATCATAACATTGCAATGCAAATAATAAGAGTGTGTACTCTAATTGTTCTAAAAGGAGACATGTACATTTTAAGTGTACAAAATGCTTACAGTATGGTTTATGGCTAGTAATTATTTTGATCCCCATGCACACAATTGTTCTCTATTTGTGCTATATCCTATCCTTAGTTGGTGGATCTAAGAAGGGATCTTTATCTCCTCATGTGATCAGCCTGTTATCTACTGATGAAGTGGGTAGCCTCATATTTTTACACATAGTAGAACGTTAGTTAGATGAATACAAAAATGTTCAACATTGGAACAGATATGGGATGTTTAACTTTGTGTGACCCGTGTTCTTACGGCACACACAAAAAAAAGCCATCACACGTGGGGAATGTGGGGTTAGGCAAAACCTTAACTTATCTTAACTCATACTCTTATTGATACTTTGTGAAATCAGGAACCAAACTTCAACTTTCTTGCTGATTTTTACACATCCCCTCCATCTTCATCAGCAGAAGCTGCCATAACCAAACTTACCCCGATGCCTCCTTAATTAGACTACGTGCTGTGATGTTGCACAGTGGTTTGATCATACATTTGAACTTTGAACCACTTATCGATGCACACGGCCTACTGGGTGTGTACTTAAAGCAGTGAAGGAGACTGTCTGAGATTTGTCTTTTTAGGTTAAATATGTGTTGGATTTTAATTATTTTTAATGCTGTAGAAATAACTAATAATATCACGGCCACCAGAACATCAAGGGGCCAGATAGCCACTAATGTAGGGTTCAGCATGCAATGAGGGGCCTGTTTTTCCTCCATAACCACCATATTTTCAAAATGAGGGGTGGGAATATTCCAAATGGAGCCTCTTTGGTAAATTGAGTGAATTGAGTGCAACAAGCAGCGTCTCATACTAGGCCTGTTAATACTGTTGTCTTGGGCCACCGAGTCTTCAAACAGTGGTTGATAAAGAAAAGCCAGCTCGAGTCCTTGGTGAACTAAGCTATAGGGATGTGTTTCTGTTTTGGTATTTGGAAGACCATCGGCGTTCACTTATAATAGTCTTGTATTTGGCGACAGCCCTGATAGGAACATGCAGACATTGTGTGCGAGACCCTGGCTTTTAATGTAGAGGAACCTGCGGCTGCAGGTGACATTGCTGCTGTTTGTGTAAACTTCCCCTGACCTGATTGATGTGTGCTTGAGTAATTGTGTGTACAGCATGTGTGAGTTATGTCAAAGATCAAGCTTGCTAGAGTAAGCCTGCCATGTGTAAATTGATGTACAGTTTTCTAAAATTTTCAGTGCACAAGGTACTGTAGGCTACCTCTCACTTAATGTTGGAGAATAGTGCTAGGGCATAGAGGTCAGTGCCATGGTGTGTATGAGTCTAATTCCCCTTTGTCATAGAAATGACCCTCGTATTATTTAGATGCGATGTTGGATATTGCATCGCACTTTTCACTTTTTGATATGTGCGAGATTCCACTCATGCCCTGATATGAGTATGCCTTTTTGCTCTTAAGTCGGCCTCATGCTGTTGCATCTTAAATTTGAATATTGGATTACTTATTTGATGGGTAGAAAAGCGGACAACATTTAATATTGCAATATTATTTTTCTCATTTTAGTTTTTTTCGCTTTTGTTTCCCCCCGTAAGTTATTTAGTTCTTGTTTTCGTCTCTTCGTCCCAAAATGTTGTACATTCACTGCTAGCCTATCTGCCCTTTACTGGCCGTAGGAGCCATTGCTATGTCTGTATACACACCTGAACCAGGATCAGTGATTTGTGTCCTCTGCTGCAGTGTGTGGGGGGATTTGCTTCTGTGACACCGTGTGTCCGTTTTACTTTGGAATGATGTGAGGGAGTTTGTGAGACTTTTTTTTTTTTTGCTTTTCTGCCAATGTTTCTGTCATGGAGCGTATTGAAGCCTGTTGAAACAACAAAGTAAAATCAAAACCATAAACATGAACTAATGTTGAAGTAATCCATTCAGTTGAGGAGAAAACACTTTTTCTTAGTCAGCATAAATTATTTTAATAAGTGCTGCAGCCATGAGTGTGTGAAACTTGACTTGAATACACAGAAATGCTCTGATTGACAATCTCCATATAGGCATATTTATATCAGTGTATTTAATATGTATTTATGGAAAATTCAAGCTCCATATTTTTCCCCATTTAATTAATTTACCACAGTTCTATTTTCTAAATCTGAGATTTACATCGGAAATTATATTTTCCTCCATCTATTTCAAGTGACCAGAATCTGGTCCAGATATTTTATCCACTTTTACATGATGGAGCCATGATTTTTTTGGGAAAGATTGTACCTTTCCATAGGTTTTCTAATGGAATGTTAAAGATTTTAATACACCGCTTAAGCTAATGTCATTGCCGGTGAGTCTGAAAATGTATTATGGGTGACTTAAAATACAGCTCTTTAATTTCTAATGCGTGATTCTGATGTATTAGACCTTACAGAATAGTGTCATTAGGCAAAAATGTGGCGTTAACTATAGTGAAGATTGAAACAGCAATGTTGTTCCTCCTGTTTTCCTATGGTCATTCTTAAGCTGTTACCAAATACAATACACTGATTAGTAAATATTCTGTAAAGGATACGTGAACCGTTATTTCATAGGAAAGAATCGACTGAAAATGTTAATATTGCTGTCTGTTTCCACTAATTACAGCTGTCATATCACAACGAAATTCGAACGCATGGTTGAAAGTATCGGTGTGCTGTTGAATGTTTATGGTGAATAATTTGATGTTTTTGTTTTGATTTGTTATTCAGTTATACAAGTTTCTTTAACATCTGTCAAATTAGGACGTTGAATTGTATTTGTTTGAGGGGAGGGGTAAATGAATTTGTTTTTTTGTACTCTGGTTGTTTGTAATTGAAAATTTAAATAAAGGCAATATGAATATGGGATGAAATGTTTTCTGTCTTTATTGATGACGTTGCACTGTAGTCAAAAGTAAATACATGGCGAATCAGCATTTATTCCTCCGTATAAGACAGGACAACACAAACTTTAAAGGCATGATTATATACACTCAACAAAAATATAAACGCAACACTTTTGTTTTTGCTCCCATTTTTCATGAGATGGACTTAAAGATCTAAAATTCATTCCAGATACACAATATTTCCGTTTCTCTCAAACATTGTTCACAAATCTGTTTAAATGTGTGATAGTGAGCACTTCTGCTTTGCTGAGATAATCCATCCCACCTCACAGGTGTGCCACATCAAGATGCTGATCTGACATCATGATTAGTGCACAGGTGTGCCTTAGACTGTCCACAATAAATATTTATTTAGCATAAAGCATTTAGCATTTTTTTTGCTTTATTGGGGGTCTGGGGACTCAGAACCAGTCAGTATCTGGTGTGACCACCATTTGCCTCATGCAGTGCAACACATCTTCTTCGCATAGAGTTTATCAGATTGTCAATTGTGGCCTGTGGAATGTTGGTCCACTCTTCAATGGCTGTGCGAAGTTGCTGGATATTAGTGGGAACTGGTACACGCTGTCGTATACGCCGGTCAAGCACATCCCAAACATGCTCAATGGGTGACATGTCCGGTGAGTATGCTGGCCATGCAAGAACTGGGACATTTTCAGCTTCCAAGAATTGTGTACAGATCCTTGCAACATGGGGCCGTGCATTATCTTGCTGAAACATGAGGTGATGTTCATGGATGTATGGCACAACAATGGGCCTCAGGATCTCATCACGGTATCTCTGTGCATTCAAAATGCCATCAATAAAATGCACCTGTGTTCTTCGTCCATAACAGATGCCTGCCCATACCATAACCCCACCACCACGCTGTCTGCCATCTGCCCTGAACAATGTAAACCGAGATTCATCCGTGAAGAGAACACCTCTCCAACGTGCCAGACGCCATCGAATGTGAGCATTTGCCCACTCAAGTCTGTTACGGCGACGATCTGGAGTCAGGTCAAGACCCCGATGAGGACGACAGGCATGCAGTTGAGCTTCCCTGAGACGGTTTCGGACAGTTTGTGCAGAAATTGTTTGGTTATGCAAACCAATTGTTTCAGCAGCTGTCTGAGTGGCTGGTCTCAGACGATCTTGGAGGTGAACCTGCTGGATGTGGAGGTCCTGGGCTGGTGTGGTTACACGTGGTCTGCGGTTGTGAGGCCGGTTGGATGTACTGCCGTATTCTCTGAAACGCCTTTGGAGACGGCTTATGGTGGAGAAATGAACATTCAATGCACGAGCAACAGATCTGGTTGACATTCCTGCTGTCAGCATGCCAATTGCACGCTCCCTCAATGCTTGTGGCATCTGTGGCATTTTGCTGTGAGAAAAAACTGCACATTTCAGAGTGGCCTTTTATTGTGGGCTGTATAAGATACACCTGTGCACTAATCATGATGTCAGATCAGCATCTTGATGTGGCACACCTGTGAGGTGGGATGGATTATCTCAGCAAAGCAGAAGTGCTCACTATCACACATTTAGACAGATTTGTGAACAATGTTTGAGAGAAATGGTAATATTGTGTATCTGGAATGAATTTTAGATCTTTAAGTCCATCTCATGAAAAATGGGAGCAAAAACAAAAGTGTTGTGTTTATATTTTTGTTGAGTGTATATTAGAAAAACAAACATCGCTGCGTTGAATATAATGCTTCAAATTGCACGGGCGCAAATAGTGTCTGCACTCGCGTTAAACACGCACGTGTCTAGTTTGTCCCTCTTCCCCTACCGTAATTACGCACAAGTATGGCGGTCTGAGGGTTGTGATAACTGTTTTGATGGTGTAATTTACACGATTTTCAATTTCTAAAAACTCTTTTGCTCGGAATTCGCGTCTGTCAGAACTGTTAACTCCATTGCGTTCCAGGTAAGGTATTTTTACGATATCACAAGGGGTCTTACTGTCCAAAATAAGGGCACGTGGGCAATGGCTAGCTAATGATGTTAGCCAAGCTAACAGCTAACTTGCTCATGTTACCCATCTAAATAAAACTACAGGTTGCTCGGTATCTGTTAAACTAGACTATTTCTCAGGGGTTTCTCGTTTGCATTGACCAGTGTTGGAGCGTGCGTGCCCATGCGGTTAGCTCATAGGTGAAAGTCGCGCAACATCAGTTGGGTTGGCTACTTTAACGTAGTTATTCAGTCGATATTTCATTAACAGTTAGCATGTACGATGCCTGTAGTTAGTTAGAGGGGTTTTCGGTGATTGTATAAGTATTTAAGTCCAGTTAAAAAGTATACAAACATCACAGGTGCAGCATGCCTGTTTTTTCTTTTCTTTTTGCTGCTGCTCATGTAGCTTGATAGCTTTTATTTGGTGTTGGGCATATTGTCAATGATATATGCTTTTAATTGAATAATGAAACGCATTTTACACAGAAAACTAGCAGAATGAGAAGCAATAACACAATCTCAATGTGTGGGCAAAAGCGTATTTGTGTATTGGAAAGGCTAATTAAAGCAGGTGTGTCAGTGGACACGGGTCCTCTGCTCTAATCGTCACGAGGAAGTCATTCATGGATCATGTTTATGGATGCTCTTTACAGTTCAGGTACAATTTCAAAAAAGCAACGTCTTTCCTTACAAAATTAGTTGATGTCATCACCACAAACAGCATTATATATGACTTTGACTTTATGACTTTTTGTTGTTGTTGTATTTAACAACATTGACCACCCTTTTATTGACTAATTGAGAAAGTAATCAGCCGATTAATCAACAACTACTATGCTATCTCACCATGATGTTGCATCTTTTCATTTTATGCTGCTAATTTGAAGCATAGCCTTCATGCATTCATGTTAGTAAGTACAGTAAGTCATGGCCCTTTTACATCAATGTAATGACAAGTGGGTACTGGGTCTCAACTATATGACAGACAATAATGCTGTGCTGACCCTGGCTCTGTCTGATTTTCAGACCATCATGCCATCCGCCTGTGACTCTCTGATTGAAGACATTGAGGACATGGTGTCTTCTAGTGACCCTACTCCTCACGAGAGACAGTCTGCTAGAAAGAGTATCATACCGAGGTCCAGGAAGAAAAAAGATCTGAGCCACGAGGAGCTCCAAGCTGACAGGTATGTCAAATGTTAAAATAGTGGTACAGTATTCCAGGATGTGAGTTTATTGTGATAATGCCAGTATGCTGTATGCTTTAGGCTGATGATGGGTAGTTGTCAAACTAACAATAGACTACCCTGAGTTCAAATACCTGCTTGTTTTAAAACCAGTCTGTATTCATTTCAAGATTTTTAGTTAATCAACTTGATTGTGATACATGTGGGGCGGTATGTTGACTATATTTTAATATTTCTCCATTAAAACTGAATAAAAACTGAAAACTTCCCATGAAGATAAAAATGAAATTAACATGTTTAAGAGTTTATTGGTTTATTTCAGTCAGTATAGTCAAAGAAGAATTAAAGCATACATTGCAGAGCTGATTATTTATTTTGAAAAGAAGGATGGTAACGTTACTTAATTCTGGTCCATTTTATCTTCATGCAGACATGCGCAAATTTATGTAAACATGAACCCATGTGGTCTGGTGACCCATTGATTGGATATGGTGGTTGTCATAGAGAAAACCATATTCTGGTCACAGCCAGCACCTCAATGACCTTATGAAGAGATAATTGATGTGAGCTTTGTTAATTGAGGTTGTCACTGGACCTCATATGTCATGAACGATAATGGACGAGTACGAGAAAAACAAGGCCTCATGGTAGATGTATATCATATATGATATCTTATATCACTATATTCTGTGGTTTGTCCACTTTCCTTTCATACTGCATGCACCACACCAGAGCATGCATGGAAGCAGTCTCATTGTTTGTTCTGGACCAGAGTTTGGTCCAACCAGCCTAAATCAAACAGGTTAGGTGTGAAAGCACCTTAACAGTCTGTCCCTACAGATACTACACGTGGGATAACGTTGGCAAGTTTAATCATCCATCATCTTTCCATCCATGACAGATTTAAAAACTAACATTTGTTTTAGATATTTATTCATTAGATATTTATTTAGATTTCATTTTCATTCCCATGCATCATATAACACAAACATATTTCATTGTTGTTCATTTTTAGTTTGATTCCTGGCACCCAAAAAATCTGGATGAAAACGTGGGGCTGCAGTCATAACAACTCCGATGGAGAGTACATGGCCGGACAGCTAGCTGCCAGCGGATACATGATGACTGGTAAGAGATCGTTTACTTGTGGTGGTTTGTATTAAGTCCGTTGACATTTGAGGTCAGTGAATACAAATGCAATACTACCAGAATGTCACATTCAATCCATCAGTCTAAAATACATCACATCCATCCCTCTTAGTATTCTACTAATATCTATTCATAGTAACTCGATGAATGAAAGTCTGCAGTGATACAATTGTGTAATTTAGGTGTCAGTGGAACTGAGGTCATTATTCTTTTTAACCACAAGGGGGCAGTCTTGCTTTGTAAGTAAGCAGCACCCTGTGTGTTATTCCAGTCGGAGGCTCTTTTGGTTCTTAATTGAGCCTCCCAGCCTCAACAAACCCGGCCGAGCAAATGTATTTGGTTAAAGATTTATGTTTAATGCTTGGAGTTTGCTAAGCCTTCAGAACGAGGTGGAATTTGTACCCAACTTGAGAGGAGAGTTTACAAGCCGGCCCAAGCTTTACAAGCTCAGGAAGACCACTGAGAACCAACCTCACCTGGTATCTTTCCCAGAATTCAGTGGAGAGCGAGTTTATGATGTGGGCCAGTTGAGCAACGGCACACTGATGTAATGAAAGACGGCAGAATAGAACAGTGTGACTATCTGCTAGGGATGCAACAATACAGTTAGCCCATGGTTCAATACGTACCTCGTTAAGGTTCAATAAGTAACTGATATGGATAAGATATCATATATGATATTATACATCTACGCGTTTTTCTCCTATTTGTACTCGTCCATTATCGTTCATGACAGATGAGGTCCAGTGACAACCTCAACTAACAAAGCTCACATCAATTATCTCTTCATAAGGTCATTGAGTTGCTGGCTGTGACCAGAATATGGTTTTCTCAACACACTCATGTATCCGTGATGATAGCCTATTTGAAATAAACAAAGTCACTGTTTTAAATAAAAGTACATGTAAACATAAAGTCACTGTTTTAAATAAAAATACCTGTACTAAAGTAGCTTTATATGACTTTCATGCAGGGGATGGGTTTGGAGTACTGCGCTCTTCATCTCCCACTCCGACATACAGTGGACAGTGAGATAACTCTTTGTCAAGAGTTATCTCGCTGTTCGGGAATTATGTTAGTGCTGAAAAATCTGCAATCGCCAGGCGCATAGCACTTTCCGTATCTGTGCCCTCTGTCCCTCGCACTTTTTACAACTGCTCAATTAATTTGTTACGTGTCGTAACACGTTTTTCCGAGCTGTCCTTAAATGCACCATGAATAGATGGTGGCAGACCGATAGTCAAACAATTGAGACGTTCGCTGGCAGGGCTGCTGTTGTAATAATGTTCAGTAAACCAGCCAGCGAGAGGCAGAAAACCTTGCACTCTTTCTTCAAAACGAACTGTGTAAGATGAATAATGCTGTTGCCTGTTGATAATGTTCGCTAAATATGTCAAATTAATTAGATGCCAGTATAGCTCAGTTAACACTAGACCTGGCAAGGGGGTCCCCTGTGCTTTTTACAAATACATGTAGGCTGACTGTTAAAATACAACCCCTACATTTCTAAGTTCCTGACTTTTCCTAAAATAACCTGAGCCAGGAATAGACCCATTTATTTGTTTCTGCTCATAATTTGTGCTCACTATTGCTTTGCAGATTAAAAACAAACATTTATTGCTACAATAGAAAGCAGGGTGGAGAAGAAGGCACTGACAGTCATGCAGGCACTTCACAGGTGAGGAGAGACAATAATTAGCTGAGAAAATGTAGCATGAGATTTATTTCCACAGCTATTTCACAACTACTATTCTCAATTCTACACAAAACATTTGTTTTGCATATATATTTTTTAATCTGTATAATTGCAATAGACAGAGCAGGGAGAGAGCAGCTCACAGGGTCAGGACAGAGAGCAGGCAGCAGCACTGACCATCAGTCCGAGACAGGTGAGGAGAGATTATAACTGGCTAGAGAAATGTCTATAGGATCAGAGTGACTCTGAGATTAATATCCACATATGTCACAACTACTCTTCTTATTTCTTCTCTAAAATGTATTTGTGCATATTGTTTGTGTGTATTGCAATAGACAGAGCAGGGAGAGGGCAGCTCAGGGGTCAGACAGAGACCAGGAAGCAGCACAGGCAGTCAGGGAGAGGCGTCAGAAAGAGACACAGCAGTGGGCTGATCTTTCGTGGCCACTCTAAAACCACACCAGCCGGATCCTACGACTACATACTGTAGCCGTTTGAGGTTATTTGGTTCTTCAGCCGCTAAGGAGAGGCGCAGAATGCAAGGATGATAATACCACTCAATAGTGTAGGAGGAGTTCGTTCAAATACAAACCTTTCGATTGAAAAATGGCTGATTTACTGTAGCGCCCCCGAGTGGTCAATTTTAATAAAACTTTCAGGATATGTTCCAGGGACAGATGTCAACATATCCTGCAAGTTTCATGATGATTGGGTTAAATAGTGTGGAGTTATGTGTATTGATTTCTAAAGCCCCGCCCCTCTGATGTTCATTGGCTAATAACTTCTGAACGCAACGATGTTTCACAAAGCTTTTGATTGTACTTGTCCAACTTGGTCTACTGATGATGCACAGCAATTTTGGTGAGAATCGGATCAACGGTTTAGGAGAAATGAGCAAAAACGTGTTTTTCACAAAATTCAAAATGGCGGAAAATTTCGGTAGGCGGACTTTGGTGCCATAATGTAATTTTTTGTAGAGCACACGGATCTGCATGTCTGTGCAAAATTTCAAGTCAATTGGAGTTACGGTATGAGCTGGCCATCCTTCTTTGCGTTAGGGGGCGCTAGCGAGCCAGCTATTTGTGGCCAACTATGAAACCTTTAAAATCATTGAATTTTCGCCGTTTTCTATTAGTATGCAATTTTTTTTCAACTTCTGAATATGTTAAGACCCCCAAAAGGCAGTTATGCGGGAAAAATAATAATAATAATAATAATTAAAACTGCGAGCAGTATCGTGACGGGCCCGAGCTCATATGCGGTCGTTGAGTGCCTGCGGTCACAGGGCAGTGTCGTGGACGCTGCCCTTGGAGCGGCCGCCTCTCCCGGCGCAAGTCCAGAACAAGCGATTGACACCGAATGGCATCCGTCTCTCACGTGCGGTCGTGGAGTGCCTGCATTCACACGGCAGCGTGGCGGCTGCCTACCTGTGCAGCAGCCACCTCCTCGTGGCGGCAGCTTAGACACAAGCGATTGACATTCAAAGCCATCTGTCTGTCACATACACACATGTTCATGCCTTCCTGAAAACTCTCCTCCTCCTCCTAGTGTGTCCTCTCCTCCTCCCCCTGTGTCCTCTTGCAAGCTGAAATGAGAGGAATCAGTTATAAAAATAATCAGGTGTGGCTTTAACTTGGAAAAAGTCACAAAATCAATGACATTTCCTGTTGCCAGTAGGTGGCACTCTGACAGAGTGAATATCAAAGTACAGATGTGTTCAGGAAGGAACTCTAATCAAGTGTGCAAAGTTTGAACCAGCTCTGAGAACAAACACTGAAGTTATAATAGTTTGGATGTTAATGAGAGTTCAGCTGACAGCTGTGTGAGGTGCATGTAAAGTGTGCCATCTCTCCTCCTCTCTGTGTCCAGGCTGAAATGAGAGGAATTTAAAAAAAGGAATTAAAAGTGGCATGACTGTTGATCTGGTGTGAAGCAGACTGCAGCTGCATGTGAGATTCACAGACTCTCCATGTGTCACTGAGTGATCTCTCTCTGACTCCCCCTGGTGGTCGCTGGCCCCATGTGTCTGTCTCCCCTATGCTGCCTGAGTGAAAACTGAGTGAAAAAGTGGCTGAATTACACACTTGGCTAAAAACATTTTTTTACCTACTTTATGATAACTTTAGGCGGTGGGTCCAAGAGGTTTTTTTGTACATCTCCACTTGAGCTATCTAGGAAAAAATATTTCATGCGTCTACGCCCTACCTAGTGGGGGGGCTGTAGCTCAGAAAAAGGGTCTAAAATCAGTCACATTTCATGTCGCCATTAGGTGGCGCTCTACCTGTGAGTTAAAATTGCAGTGCAGTTGTGTTCAGGACGTAATTTTTCTCCTATTTGTACTCGTCCATTATCGTTCATGACAGATGAGGTCCAGTGACAACCTCAACTAACAAAGCTCACATCAATTATCTCTTCATAAGGTCATTGAGTTGCTGGCTGTGACCAGAATATGGTTTTCTCAACACGCTCATGTATCCGTGATGATAGCCTATTTGAAATAAACAAAGTCACTGTTTTAAATAAAAGTACATGTAAACATAAAGTCACTGTTTTAAATAAAAATACCTGTACTAAAGTAGCTTTATATGACTTTCATGCAGGGGATGGGTTTGGAGTACTGCGCTCTTCATCTCCCACTCCGACATACAGTGGACAGTGAGATAACTCTTTGTCAAGAGTTATCTCGCTGTTCGGGAATTATGTTAGTGCTGAAAAATCTGCAATCGCCAGGCGCATAGCACTTTCCGTATCTGTGCCCTCTGTCCCTCGCACTTTTTACAACTGCTCAATTAATTTGTTACGTGTCGTAACACGTTTTTCCGAGCTGTCCTTAAATGCACCATGAATAGATGGTGGCAGACCGATAGTCAAACAATTGAGACGTTCGCTGGCAGGGCTGCTGTTGTAATAATGTTCAGTAAACCAGCCAGCGAGAGGCAGAAAACCTTGCACTCTTTCTTCAAAACGAACTGTGTAAGATGAATAATGCTGTTGCCTGTTGATAATGTTCGCTAAATATGTCAAATTAATTAGATGCCAGTATAGCTCAGTTAACACTAGACCTGGCAAGGGGGTCCCCTGTGCTTTTTACAAATACATGTAGGCTGACTGTTAAAATACAACCCCTACATTTCTAAGTTCCTGACTTTTCCTAAAATAACCTGAGCCAGGAATAGACCCATTTATTTGTTTCTGCTCATAATTTGTGCTCACTATTGCTTTGCAGATTAAAAACAAACATTTATTGCTACAATAGAAAGCAGGGTGGAGAAGAAGGCACTGACAGTCATGCAGGCACTTCACAGGTGAGGAGAGACAATAATTAGCTGAGAAAATATAGCATGAGATTTATTTCCACAGCTATTTCACAACTACTATTCTCAATTCTACACAAAACATTTGTTTTGCATATATATTTTTTAATCTGTATAATTGCAATAGACAGAGCAGGGAGAGAGCAGCTCACAGGGTCAGGACAGAGAGCAGGCAGCAGCACTGACCATCAGTCCGAGACAGGTGAGGAGAGATTATAACTGGCTAGAGAAATGTCTATAGGATCAGAGTGACTCTGAGATTAATATCCACATATGTCACAACTACTCTTCTTATTTCTTCTCTAAAATATATTTGTGCATATTGTTTGTGTGTATTGCAATAGACAGAGCAGGGAGAGGGCAGCTCAGGGGTCAGACAGAGACCAGGAAGCAGCACAGGCAGTCAGGGAGAGGCGTCAGAAAGAGACACAGCAGTGGGCTGATCTTTCGTGGCCACTCTAAAACCACACCAGCCGGATCCTACGACTACATACTGTAGCCGTTTGAGGTTATTTGGTTCTTCAGCCGCTAAGGAGAGGCGCAGAATGCAAGGATGATAATACCACTCAATAGAAGTCGGCATACTCCTGAACAATCTGTCTGAAATGATGGCTCTTTTGCAATAAACGTTCCCACTGCACTTGTTATGTTGTGTTTCTCTGCACCGGTAGAATAGGCTTGTTGGAAGGCATCAGCAAGAGACAAGTGTTTTTTAACTGACGGTGTTATCTGCTCAGCCATCCTGCTTCCAGGACATTGGATATTTACTCGGCAGGGAGGCGCTTCTCCATCCGCAGCTTGTAAACACACGCTGCGTTCAAGTGCTCCTCTAAAGCTCAGACATAGCCAATTCAGAGAGAAATTAAAACTGCGAGCAGTGATAACGGGCCCTCGCATGGCACGTAACTCGGTTAGTGCTACGGCCGCCTGACGTGTCGGACCGCCTGGCCTTGCCACCGCCACGGGGCGGGTCGTCCCCGGCCACCGCCACGTGGCCAGTCGTCCCCCGTCGTACCCGGCCACCGCCACGGCGCGGGTCGTCCCCGGCCACCGCCACTGCTGGCGTCTGTCGTCCCCGGCCACCGCCACGGCACGGGTCGTCCCCGGCCACCGCCACTGCTGGCGTCTGTCGTCCCCGGCCACCGCCACGGCACGGGTCGTCCCCGTCCACCGCCACGGCGCGGGTTGTCCCCAGCCATCGGCACGCCACTGGTCGTCCCTTGCCTGAATCGTCCCGTCCATCACTGTGTCAGATGAATGAAGTTTTCATACTCGACTTGGGTGCAAAGTTCCACGACACTGGGGCCTTATACTGGTGTAAAAACATGACATTTTATGTTGCCAATAGGTGGCGCTCTGATTGTGAGTCAGTATTGCAGTGCAGACGTGTTCAGGGTGGGACTTTCATCAAACTTGAGAAGTTTGGACCAGATCGGACGATGGACACCGAAGTTATAACAGTTTAGAGTATTGTGGCGAAGCATGAAATTCGTCCATGTTCAGGGCGCCGTAATTGCGCTCCTGTAGGACTTTTGGAAGACCTTTTGATGATTTTTAATCGTCGAGGCCTCTAGAACAGGCTCACAAAGTTTGGTAGGAATCGGATCAATGGTGTAGGAGGAGTTCGTTCAAATACAAACCTTTCGATTGAAAAATGGCTGATTTACTGTAGCGCCCCCGAGTGGTCAATTTTAATAAAACTTTCAGGATATGTTCCAGGGACAGATGTCAACATATCCTGCAAGTTTCATGATGATTGGGTTAAATAGTGTGGAGTTATGTGTATTGATTTCTAAAGCCCCGCCCCTCTGATGTTCATTGGCTAATAACTTCTGAACGCAACGATGTTTCACAAAGCTTTTGATTGTACTTGTCCAACTTGGTCTACTGATGATGCACAGCAATTTTGGTGAGAATCGGATCAACGGTTTAGGAGAAATGAGCAAAAACGTGTTTTTCACAAAATTCAAAATGGCGGAAAATTTCGGTAGGCGGACTTTGGTGCCATAATGTAATTTTTTGTAGAGCACACGGATCTGCATGTCTGTGCAAAATTTCAAGTCAATTGGAGTTACGGTATGAGCTGGCCATCCTTCTTTGCGTTAGGGGGCGCTAGCGAGCCAGCTATTTGTGGCCAACTATGAAACCTTTAAAATCATTGAATTTTCGCCGTTTTCTATTAGTATGCAATTTTTTTTCAACTTCTGAATATGTTAAGACCCCCAAAAAGGCAGTTATGCGGGAAAAATAATAATAATAATAATAATAATAATAAACAATCTAATTTCAATAGGGCTTCGCGATGCCCGACGTTGTCGGCGCTCGGGCCCTAATAATAATAAACAATCGAATTTCAATAGGGCTTCGCGATGCCCGACGTTGTCGGCGCTCGGGCCCTAATAAAAGCATGGAAACATGACATTTTATTGCAAAACTGAAAAAAAAAAAAATCACTTCACAAGTGCGTATTGAACCGTGCATGGCGTACCGTACGGTTCAATATTATATTGAGAACTGTTGCATCCCTACTAACTGCATGTCACCGTGGCTCCTTAACATATAACAGCCTCTTTGAGAACTTATTTTTTCAATTTCAGTATATTTCAGGATATAACTCATATGACTCTTTTTTTCTGTCAAGGTGGTTTTTAGAGTTCTGTAATCTGTAATCACTGAATGTCAGTGATCATCATTGTCAAGTATTATTTATATTTCTTTTTTGTTTTTTATATTTGGCAACACTTGTTGACAAAGCCATCTTGTAGTGTGCATGTATGTGTTTTATCCATCATGTAACACTAGATGAAGGCTTGTGCTTGTGTCGCAGATTTGTTGTTGTTTTACCTATTGGAACACAGGAAACGTTATTACGCCGTAATATTTTCAAAAATCTTTGTTGTTGTGTTTTTTTCCAGGAGGTGGATGTTTTAGAGCTTTCTTGTAAAACATATTATCCCATTGTTGAATCTAGTGTTTGTTGTTATTTGTAGATATAAAAAAACAAAACATAAATGTCATCTGTTCTCTTAAGTGCCCCCCTCAGCAGCAAAATATCATTTAAAAGTGCCTTCCAAAATTGTCACCAGTCACTGTTGGAAAGTAAATCTGCTTCATTACATTGCTTTGTTTAGGATGATTGGTTATAATATCTTATAATATTGGTTAGGTTAAGGTACAACTTATTTATGGATGTTTTGGGTTAAAATCACTTCTTTATTAAGTTTAAGGAGATATTCTTCATCCTGGTTAAGTCCAGTGACTGACCAACCTTATATTATTTGGTGGGCAGGACATCCTGCAGACGGAGACAGGTGGTGCATCAGAACCAGAGTAGCACATTTTCTAATTAATTGATAATGTTTTATCCTGAGTGATGCACCAGAGTTGACAGGAGTCAGATTACAGATTGTTATACAAAGCTTGACTTTGTCTTTGTACTACCTTTCATCTTACATTTTGCATGTTTTTTGCATGGAGCCCAGACTTACCAGGGGCCTTTCATCAGGGATTTACTGTGTGTGTGTTTGCACAAGTGAGAACGACTGACACAGACAAAGCAGGGGGAGACCGAGATAGATGATCTTCATTATCTTTGCATGAAATAATCTCTTTGTCCTTCCCACCTTTCTTTGCTTTAAGAATTTTCCACAGAGGGCCTTGGCAGTCGTTATAGCAGCTGCCACAAAATCGTTAAAAATGAGTCGGTACCATCCTGATCATGTACACACATGTTCATATGTACTGTCCTGTACCGTACATGGTCAATGTGCTAGATTGTGGCCAAATTGTTACAGGGACAGTGGTGTTTATAATGTGACTCTCTGGATATTACATGTCCATTCAATTTCATCTGCCAGTTTCTGCTTCAAGTAGTGAAGTAACCTGACATGGTTAAGTAATGTTTGATACTGAGACCACAAATACTGATTAGTTGATTCTACTGGCAAAATATTATTTACACAAAGGTAGATCTTTCATTTTTGATGCATGTAAGAATTAAAATAAACGTTCATTGTATCTTAAGTAATTCCCTCACATACTTACCGGTAAGTCACTTTTACGTGGCCAGAACTATCGGACATACTGGTGCTACATGTAGTCACAGTACAATGTGGCATTCAGGCACACATCATTAATGCCAGCTGACAATATAAAACTATATTTAACCATTGGAATGGGAGACTAAAAATCACCATCAGCTTCCCATGTTCCATATGATTGATGTGAAATGTTTTCTTTTCTTTAGTGACTTTTATTTTTGCTGCGGTGGCAAAGACGTTACCAGCGATGCACCATCTGTGCAAAGGTCCAAGGTGTGATCTTATCACTGACTCAGTCATTCAGTCAGTGACATACTTTTGCATGTATAACACTGGCTCTCACTTTTCTTCCTCTTTGGTCGTTTTGGCAATGCCTTTCCCGGTTCATTAAGCTGATTACGATACACCCCCACCACATCAATGTAATGCTACCGCCGCTAAAAATGCCGGAAAGCAACATTGGTGATGAAATAGTGTTTTCCATGAAGATACTAGAGGTGGGAATCCTCACAGGTGTGGTGCATCACGATCACGATATGATCTTATTGTGATTGGGGGGAAAACCCCTGAATTTAGTGGAACAGTGGCGGAGTGCAGGGAGACCTGTTTTTAGGTTGTTTTGTATTCCCACTGATTTCTGTATGAGAAATACATCTGTCTCAGAATCTGATTACAGTACATAGTTTCTCCTGTTGTCTGAAGGTCCTCGGCAGATAAAGACACATTTCAGAACGAAGACGTCGTAATGTAATACACTCTAAGGTAATGAGGTTAAGGCATGCTGTTATGGATATTGAATTTTTGTAATCTCCGGATTAGGTTTGTTTCTGTGTCCTCCTCTCCTTAACGTAGTACCATGCAGTGACCACACGGAGATCCTGTATTCCAGAAAGTATTCAGCAGATATTAGTGCGGTTTAATTGTTTTAGTTTAGTGGAAGTAATCCCAAATAATAGTATGAATATCTGTTCAATAAAATCACTCCTTTTGTCATTATGATTATCAAATGAACAGCAAATCATTTTAAATGTATTGATCCTTTTGAGCCTGTTTGGCATCCATCATTTTTCAAGATCAAACACATTGGTTTGTGTGTGTATGCCTGTGAGAAATACACTTGAAGGGAATCGTCAACCGTTTTCAACCCCAACACAGGCGATGGGTCAAAACAAAAATGTGTCACAGTTGCAATTTTAGTTGTTTTTAATGGCTTTTAGGTTACCTTTGCATATAGTTTGTTTGACTTGCATGCATTTGCAAGAGAGTGTGATCAGGCTTTGTGTCTTGATGGGGATATTGTCTACCTGGGATGTATTCCAGAAAGCTGCTTTAACAAACTCTGAACCGAACTCTGAGTTGACCAACTTTCGGTTCCAGAACAGCTGTTCTGAATTAGTTCAATCAACTATGAGTATGTTTCTCTCAGTTCCACACATGCCTGCCGGCTCTACAGAGCCATTATCAATGGACTGGTGATACTACGATTCACCATGGCAACCGGGAGAGTTAGAGATATTACTGGGTGTTTATGGAGAAATGAGCTCATCCTTAGAAAACGCAGCAAAATAGCTGCAATCGATTGATTTATAACTTGATAGCATTTCCTTTTCAAATATGCAGCCTAACACTGTTGTGTAATGGTTAGCAACGCAGGTGACAAATTAAATTCCTGTGGTTCGCTAAATGTAAAAAATAACCATTTGATACTGTAGGTGCCATCTCACAGGCACACAAAGAATGTGGCTGCAGTTGAAAATGAAGCATTCAAATATTGCACAAATAAGTACACTAAGGGATATGTTTTTAATCATATTTCACATATTAAACATTCTCGGTTGCAAAAAAGCTAAGGGCTATACAAAGATTCTGTTCAGGTCAGGGATTATGCCCGCAATATAAAAAGGTTGCAAATGTAAGTAGGAGAATATTGTTTAGATATCTGATAACTTGTGAGGAAAAACGGTAATATCTACTAAATAATCAACATCCTCACTCGACGTGAGGCTGCTAGAATCACATTTTCTTTCATATCTATTTGGTTGACGAGGAAAGGACATCCCATTTTTCCACAATTGTTTCCACAAAAGTTAATTTCACAGTTGGTTACCATGGTAACTGACCTAAAGATTAAATTTGCTCTCTTTCTGGAATGGAAAACTGAGTATCCCTCTTCTGAGGGTTAACAAACTCAGAGTTTTTAGCAAAACCTGCAAAAAAAGCATGCTTTTCTGGAATACACCCTGATGAGGTGCTGCAGTCTGTGTTTATCTGTGTGTATCTTTCTTCAAACCTGGTTCTATTCAGGTTGTGATCATAGCACAGCTCTCACAACATGCCATGGATGACAAAGGTTAACATTAAGGCCCAATATGTTTACTATTGGTGAACAGGTTTCCATGAGTAGTGTGTGCATTTCTGTCTGCATTAGCCCTCAGGAGCGGCTTAGGTAAAGAGCAGTCCTCCCTTATTTACCACTTGAGTTAATATGGCTTTATCCCACTATGTAGCTCAGATATGCCTATACCCTTCACAGATGAAGCTTGAGAATACACTCTCTGTCCTCCTGCCTTGTTGTTTCCCTCTCACTCCCCCTCTCATCAAAATACTTTAAAGGTCAGTGTTTCACTGCTAAAGCTAAAGTATTATTTTGATGTCTGTCTCCCGCTTCTGTTTTTCTTCTTTTTTCCTTTTTCTTGGCTTCCTTGTCCCTTCTTCTGTCTCTTTCCTCCTACATCACCTCTTTGTTTTTCTTACTATCTCCACCTCTCCTTTTAGGTGTGTGTATCTTTGCTCATTGTTTTTCACTGTGAGGTTGTTGGGGAAAAAAGAAATTGCCTGTCATGGCCAGAATCACAGGAGATTACACTCAGGAGAGGCAGTGATTGTTTTGAATGGTATAGTATGGAATGCAATGCAATTGTCTAGAATGGCATGAAATTGTTGGGAATGTATTGGGGAGAGTGGACTAGACAGGAATGACAAGGACTGAATTGGGCTTCTGAAGGATGTCGTGTCTAGTATGTGGCCAGACTGACAATTAGGACTTTGAGTAGGTTGATCATTACAATTTGCGAGTCGATGTTATGACTCTTTTGTCGTTCATATGATGATATCCTATTAATATCAGAATGACACCTCTGTCATGTCTGTTGTTCATATCCGTAGTGTCGATCTGCAGAGTTTAACGGAAGAGTTTGGACAAAGAATGCTTCCGCAGCTCTAAAAACATGACATCACCTTCTCTCCCTCCCGCTCATTTTTCCTGCCTGTTCTCTCTTTCACACCCACTGCCCGCCCCTGTCCCCCTTTCATCTTCCTCTCCAACTCATTCTTTCTTAAACTATGACATCACTTTTGTGAGCCGTAGTAGCAGTTCTTACGGTGGCCTCTAGGTGGCAGCCTTGGCTCACTGGAATCACTTTTTGTTGAAAGAATGGATCTCTGCAGTATCAGGATGAGGTCATCCTTCTGAAAAAACATGCTCTGCATTCTCATTCATAGTTTTAAAAGTTGTAACTTTCAGTCCTTGAAGGCTACACATGATCTTATGTATTCATTATTTGTAAATATAATATACCTATCCTTTTACACTGTTAATTAACCTGAAATCAATAATGTAATACTGTAAGACATCGTGTAGACTTTTACCTAACAAGAGCCTTGTTGACTTGCCTAGTTGAATAAGAACGGGTTTTAGGTTTAAAGAAAAATATTGGTGACAGTTTAGTTGGAGAGCATCTTGGTTTGTACATTATTATTTAATAATATAGAAGTCTTTTTTCGCCTCGTGTTTAAACTGTGGCTGCAGCCAGTTCACCAATTCTGTTATAAAAGATTGGACATACTGTATATAATATTTACTAATAGTGAACAATCTGAAGAAAACAGTCCCGTTTGTTTACTGTCGCATTCGGTTTTACTTCAATGAAACAACCTGTGTCACTTCTCCTCTCTGCTTTCATTGTCTCCATTCTTGTTAGACTGCCTGTTTGTTCAGCGTGGTTAATCCTGAGCAGTTCCTTTGTCCACCTAAGGAGGGCACTGTTTACTCATGATAGCACACTGATTTAAAAAAAAGAACCCACACACAGCAGCAGAGCAATGTGCCGAATAGTGACTTCATAGAAAGGCGTGTATACTCGTGTATGGGCGCGCACACATGCGCATGCATCCACACTCAGACACTCACACACCCTTCATGGAAAGTCACACTAGGATATTTTGATTGTTTTTGGCTGCTCTCCTCCCCTCCCAATGTCTTCTCTGCCAGCCTGCCTCACACACAGCACTTCAGTTATGATTTTACATACCGGTTAGGCGAAATGACTCCCCAGCACACAATGTCAGCCAAATGAGGGATTCTCAGTTCCTGGTTTGGACACAGACGGTTGGAGGATATGGCTTTCAGAGAGAGGATGTTTTGATGAGCGTTATTGATGAGCAAGTATTACAGGTGCTGTTGGTAGAAAATGCCAGAGGTGTCGCATACAATGTTAATGTTTACAGTGCCAATTAGACTACGAACGGCTTTGAAATCATGGTTGATATGAAATACATTGGCTTTGGATTAGAATGTATTGAATATGCTTTCATTGCTAAATAAATTTAAAATAAAGGAAGAAAAACATAGTGGCATTTTACTTTTTTCCCAATTTTATATCATTTTATACCATTTTCCAGGATATTTGTAATTGATAGGATTTAGATATTTAAGCTGAACCATTGTTGAACTGTTCTGATTCAGCTCGTACTGCATCCGAGTTAGGAGCGCTTCTATTGCTCTGTGTGATTGTATTGCATCACTGTAGCGTATTCTCACTCTGAGACTGTGTACTTCGCATACATGCCGTCTCATTCATAAAACGGAGTGTGTGAGGACCTTCTGATTGGCTGACTGTGTGCTACGCAACATTACACGCCGCAATGATACAGCCAATGGAAACTTACAATGTTCTCTCTGACTCCACCTCTCACATATATACACACACACGCGTTAGCGCAGACATCCTGCTCATACACACACGATCGCTCTTCCCACACACAGTTGCAGACATAGTGGAAATTGATATTGCATAGAGAAAGTGTGTGAGAGACGGCCATCATTCTGAAAAGCTTGAAAAAGACTGTATTGTCGCTCTGTCTTTCCACTATCTCACGACTATGTGTGTCACATTGCTGACTGAGAGAGGGAAAGGGAGATGAAAATGAGTGAAGGGCAAAGCGATGTGAGGAAAGATGAGAGGAAAAGTCCCTGGGGAGGGGAGGTGGGTGCCGGGATGAAGGGTACAGCCGAGAGATGCAGATGCATTTGAAGCCAAAATCAGCCAAAGCAAATGGAGGTGAACAGGGAGGGCAAAATGCTGCCAGGAAAAATGAACTAGACGCTGGTAAATCTCCAGAAATGGAGAGGTGGACGAAAACCAGATTCAAGAAAGGTAAAGAGACAAGAGGGGATTGGTTTGAGGAATGAGAGACGACAGAGCGATAAGGGGGGAAGGGAGGTTAAGCAAATGGGAAATGGTAAGTTGGCAGCAAATGATATGAATCGGTTGAAATGGTGTAGTAGGAAAATGACTACTAGAAACTACACTAGAAACTGAATCCACATGGGTCCAGACATTGGAAGGCATTTTCATCCCTGCATGTACACTTAAATAAAAAATAATAAATAAATATAATACCCTCATGTTCAGAGCAGACATTTGACAGGTAGACAGGCTAAGCAGTATGGATATGCAAATACTAGTGTGGTGAGGTTTAAACAATTTTGAATAATACAATTATCATTTGGCATAACTGGTGTCTTATTATGGCGATTTTGCAATCACAAAACATAACTGCTGAATGGTATGTTTTATTTTTTATTTTTTTATCTCCATAAGTACTTTGTCTGAATTGACTATGGGAATTATTATAATTCAAGTCCCGACATTATTGCACAGGACTAATAGGACTAATCGTTTTTGTATTAATGTATGTGTGGCTTGAACAGAGCAAAACTGTTAAAATGATAATGGGCTAGCTCTCTTCATTTCTGTAAAACGCTCTGTGTCTTTGTCGCTCTCTCTCTCTCTACACACACACACACACACACACACACACACATGCACACACACACAGTTTCAAAGGCTGTTGAATGTGTCTAAGGTCCTACAAATGGACCCATGAGTCTAGGCAGTCAAGTGTAACCATTTAGAGGCCAAGAGATTAGAAGGATCCACAACTGTGTGTGTGTGTGTGTGTGTGTGTGTGTGTGTGTGTGTGTGTGTGTGTGTGTGTGTGTGTGTGTGTGTGTGTGTGTGTGTGTGTGTGTGTGTGTGTGTGTGTGTGTGTGTGTGTGTGTGTGAGAGAGATCCTACAAGGTGACCCATATGTAGGCAGCACCCAGTAACCATGAGAGGCCATGGGATTAAGGACCCTAGCCATTCATGCCTTAAGATTCCCTTGAGGGAACTATGGATAAAGGAGACGAAAGAAACGGGATGACTTGAGGAAAGGAAGGATCAGTGGTCAATCTAATCTATTGATTACTTTTAGGTAAGGGATTTTGACAGCATCGCAAACTCACCTGCTGGGAGAGAAAATGTCATGGGAGTGGAGGGATTTATTAATATCACCCTGTTTTGGCATTTTTTTTACAGCCACATTACTAATTGTTAAAACACAAAATGGTTAATATGATGCCCACAAGTGTTAACTGTACTCCTTTTCCCAGTGAGTGATGAGGATTATTCCTCCTTGGCACTCATTTCTCCAAGGAAAGGATGAACTGCCTTATTCCTAGTAGCACTTCCCATATGTAGGCAAGTCAGCTCCTTGTTCCTCTGAGAAATAGCAGAAGACAGAACAAATTGATTCCTCAGTGGTGAGATCTCACCCTTGTCTCTCAAACCAGAAAGAAGAGCAAAAGGTAGGGGAGAGAGAAGAATGGCTGCAAGTTCATTTGTGCTTTCTCTGATGAAGAAAGCTGCAGATAAATGAAGGGAGAAGCTGGCTAGGAGTTTCTTCTTTCCTCAAGAGGAAGGAAGCTTATTCCCTATTCCCAGCTGAAGCCAGCCAGCCAGGCAACCCCCTGCTATCCCAGGGATACCGCCTGCATTCCACAGGGATGGGGAATACCTTGAAGGGATATAATGGGAATATCATGGAGGGGATGTGAGTAATGGGATAAGGCAAGAGCCGAGGGAAAGGCTTGGGGGTGGAGTGGATCGAGGAAGGGAGGGTCTAAGAAACAAGGAGGGTAAGAGGTTGTCTAGAAAAGGGATGAGCCGTGAAGCCAGGTTTTGCTCACAAGTGTTGAGCTTTAAATCAAAGGGAGATGACAATTTCTGACAGCAGATGCAATTTAATAGCAAAATAGTAAAGCTTATGGCATAAAGACTGACGGTTTAAATATCAGACCAACATCTCCATCACCAAGTCATGCTTTCCTGCCCCTTCAACGCGGTGCATCAGGTGCCATTTATCAAGGCATTTAACCACCGCATTTCAACTTGAGCTGTACCGTGGGCAACGCAAAAGTTGTTAATGTAACTCATAGAATATCACCTCATCTACCTGTTGTTGTAGTTGTGAGGCATGTGCCATCATGGTGGACAATGTGAACTGGGGCCTCAGTTTCTGTGCAATAAAATATTTCTTCACTTTTCTTTCTTCTACTTTCTTCAGCCACCTTCAACTTTGAGCTATGAAGTTGAGATGCAAGATGCTGTGTCGGATAGGAAACGGCAAACAATGGGTTAATTTGGGCCACCACAGGACAAATTGCGGTGTCAAATTATGTGAATAAAATTCAAACGTCCCTAATTTCAAAATGTCAGTGTTTTTATACGGTTGAGTGATGTCAGGGACTCACTTAGCTTTCTTCTCTTGGGGGACAAACGGCACAATATCACGTCGGTCTCCTTGACAGTAGAGCTAAAAATATCAAAGCAAGATTATCTATATTCTTTGACAACTCATTGTTGCTTTTCTTTTTTGAATAATTAGCTTGACTTTTTATTTTACAAGCTGAAGACTTTTTACTCTTCCTCACTTTTAATTCGTCCTTTGTTTGCCCTGTCATCTTGACTCAACAAGGAAAACAAATGTAATTTCCCTCATGAGGAGGAAATGAAAGCTTGAAAGACATTAGTAATTAACGTGGCGTGCCAGGCTGTTGGTGTGGGTGGAGAAAGTGTGTGGGTGAAATTGGATAAAGAGCAAAGAAGTTGGGTGTTCAAGGACATGTGGTAAATGACTTTTCAAGGCCCCCTTTGAGGTTTTTCTGTCTCCCTCTCTTTCCCTTGGCGCTTTTTTGTGTTGTTTTGGATGATAACCTCTGCTTTCCGTCTGAGTGTCCACTGTTCAGCCATCAGCGCCATTACTCGCTGACCACCCGCTGTAATGGAAAGCAGGGGTGACCTGGAGCGCTGTGTGTCCACGTTCATATGAGGCCTCCTGCTGAAATGAAAGCTCTGCCTACCTGTGAGTGAGGAGAGAAAAGTGTGAGCATGAGATTTTGAGTGTCGTATGAATTCATGAGTGTTTGTAAGGACCAGTCATTGCATTTGAACAAAGGAATAAGGGAATGCTTGGATAGGTTAAAGAATTCAGGGGTCCTCACAAGTGTTTCAAAACAAGGCGGCGAGCGTGCTTGGTTGTGTGCGCACTCCTGTCCTTTTTGTAATAAATGTATTCTACATGTGTCTGTCTGATCTCTCCTTCATACATATAAATGAATCGGCTATGTGCACTTCCATGTGAGAGCACAGGTATTTGATAAAGTGATTTAAAAGCTGCGGATGATTTGAGCAGTGGGTTTAATTTGAATCATCATCGGGAAAGCAACCTTGATCACCGAGCAGAAAAGACGCCTCGACTGAAAGCATCGGCAGGACCTTGCTTGACCAGAGATAAATTGTGAACAGTGTGTGGTCTTCGCCAGGTTACAAACCTAATGGCTTGTCTACTGTCCACTCGGCAATTCATAGTGTAGACGAGCAATAATTACGCTTGAATCTGCCTGAAACTTTTCCTCATTTTCCATCTTGTCGACCACTTTTTTTGACTTTTGTCTTTTTGTACTTTCTTTCTTTGGGGCTCTTGCTCTTATTGAAGCTTACTCTCCTCTCTCATACTGGGGTTATATTAGCAGTATAGATCTATACAGTTAACAGAGTAAATACAGGTAATGTTTAGCCAGGAAAGAGATCGATGGCCATGTATTGATTAAGCATTAAGTGTGGCCACAATTAATTTCCAGGCTGTCTGTTTGTGTCTGTTTGTGTTGCAAAATGAATGCTAGTGGAAGTGAAAATGTGGATTTGTTGGTTTCAATCTAAAATAAAACGATAAGGTCAACCAAAAGGAGAAGTGGTTATTTGTATTTTTAGTTTAGTTGTTTATTCTGCACATCTGTTCCCTCCTCTCTCTCTCTAATTTACATCCCGTACTCAGTGGCTGGATCAAACACAAGTACACATATATATGCACGGACAGAAGTGTGTGAAGTTTATTGATAATCCGAGGATTTCCACATGGCGGACAGATGGCTCTTCTAATCTTCCAGACAGACACTGCCTTTTGATATCTGATCTGATGATTTGTGTGTGTGTGGGTGTGGGTGTGGGTGTGTGTGTGGTGTGTGTGTGTGGTTTCCAAGGATGAACTTGATAAATCTGTCCTCACAAGGCCCCTGCTGACTCTTCTGTGTGTGTGACTGTGACTGGTTCAACCTTTTTGTTGTGTTTCCTTTTTTACAGTTGTGGTTTGAATAAATCTCCCTTGTCATCATGATACTGTGGTTGATAGTTGATCAATGGTTGACCAGAACTGTTATGACAAGCCTAGATTTCTGCCTGTTTTTGGTCACATATTAGTCATGCTTCGGTATGCTGACTTGACAAATGAAATAATGTCAACATTTTATCTGTCCTTGGACTGCATACCTTGAAAATGGCCTTGAAAATAGGTCATTTAAGCTTGAGGAGATCCATACATGATTAGTGAGTAATCAGCCCCACACATCTGTTGCTGCTTTTAAAGTAGATGAACAATATTCATTACGTGTAGGGCTGGGCGATATGGGAAAAAATCCCGATACGATATTTTTTTTCATATCAGTCGATATCGATATATATCACGATATATAAATCAAATTACTATTACGTGTGCTGTGTGCGTCAACCTAACTTGACGTGGCTCTATTCCAGCATGATTGGTTCGGTGCAGCGTAGTGATGTCCAAATGAAGCTTCGTGAAGCATTTTCTTTATTTTCTGAGCCCAATAGATGGCGCTCTCTGTTCAACAAAGGGTTGAAGGCCGATGTATTTCCATTGCTTTCAACCCTTTGTTGAACAGAGTGCCCCATCTATTGGGCTCAGAAAATAAAGAAAATGCTTCAGGAAGCTTCATTTGGACATCACTAGTGCAGCGCTACTTAATTATGATTGGCTATTCTTACGCCAGGTTCACGCCTGGTTCACACTGGACGCGGAAGCGCCGCGAATAGACGCGTAGCGGAGCCCGCTTCCATTCGGCGCCCCTGTTAAGCTATGGTGACGTTCACACTGGACGCGGAGCGCCGCGAATACGCGCGGGAAGCGATCTATTTTTTGCGCGTGCCGCGAGTGAACGCGTCAATTCTGGCAGGAAATCACACATAGGAACACGAGACAATCCGGTCAATTTTCAAAATAAAGCAATTTTCAAAATAAAATACCGCGATTGACAAACGCGATCATAGTTGTGTATCTCAACTCGCACTGGGAAACAGGAAGAGACAATACATTTAATAAATGTGAAGAGTAGATTAAGAAATATGTGCATTTCAACGGTTTACCTGCACTACTACTGTCTATACCACACACACTCTCTGTCTGTGTGTGTGTCCCTCTCTCTCTCTCTCGCTCTCTTTCTCTCTCTCGGAGAGAGAGAGAACAGATAAATACCAGAAGTTTACAAACTTCTTGGTTACAGAAACATGGCGTATTAATTTTATGGGGTTTAATGGGAAAAAATAGCTCTGAATGAACAACAGCTGAGCAGAAGCGCTTGTCGACTGCCGCGGAGAAATACGCGTCTGGTCTGAACGGGGGGTGCGCGGATCGCTTGCGATTTTCGGCGGCGCACCGCGCCGCGGCGCTTCCGCGTCCAGTGTGGACCAGGCGTTATGTCCGTCAAAACATGGACGAATGAATTCTATCGAAATTGTATCGAGCGTGTCTCATATTTCTATCGAGGAAAAGTTATTTCGCGATATGTATCTTTATCGTTTTATCGCCCAGCCCTAATTACGTGTGTTTCATTTAGCTCATTGTACTCCATTTCTTTGTGTTTCTGCCTCATGTATCATTGTGTACAGATAAAGACAGCATGATTTAAAGCCCAAGCTATGGTCACGCTGGTCTCAGTATGTCCATTAAGGCAGGAACACACCGGCCCAACCGTTGGACGTCTGAAGCGTTTGGAGAGGCTCGGACGAGGTCGGGAACACATATGTTTGGTGTGTACAGCTGCGTCGGAAGCTTCCGGGGCTGCGTGGACGTTGTCTGATCAGACTTCGCATGCGAAGTCTCAGGAGGTGGGCGGTTGAACGTCTGAGCCATTGGATACTCTGATTGGCGGTGTGCTAGCGAATCAGAGTATCCAATGGCGGTGGGCGGGGTGGAAGTGACGATGGTAAACAACGGTTTCTCCGTATTACTCGTTCCCTACTGAGACGACGTCTTCGTAAAATAATGAGCCCGAGAGCACACAACGCGAGTGTCACCCTAGCCAGAGTCATCTTTCCAGAAATGCCAAGTATTTAGTCCACAAAAGTCTTCTCGAGTCGAACGAATACTGAACCAAGACTGTGTGTGCATTGTTTTTATCTGCACTCCGTTCTGTCATTTCCTGTTTTCCTGTTTTGGAGTACTGGCACGAGACTAGCGCCACCCGCTGTTAAGGAGGCTTATTGCATCTCGCGCACGCGCAGAACGTACACGCTGCTGTGTTGTCGGAAGCACGTCAACTTTTCTGCCGAACAGGTCAGACGAGAGGCAACAGAGTGGGCGGAGAGTGGTCGGATAAGGCAGTTGGACGTCTGGGCGGTGTGTGGGGGCCTTTAGACATCTACACGGGGAACAAGTCGTTGGTCTTCAGTGGTGGAATTTTACATGTTGGGCATTTCATCTTTGCCAAAAATATAATCTTGTTGCTCAATCCGATTACTACATGATGTGCAAAGTATGTGATGTGGAAAAACAATGCCTGGCAACTACTTGTAGATCAACTTTTGGTAATGTTAGTTTTGTGCAAACAACCCTTTGTACTATGCAAATGAGTTGCCCAGAAAACGACGGTGCTTCTGCCGTGCCAATGCTGTTTGAGTGATATTGGCAAATATTGATAAGTCAACATTATGCAAAGAAAGTATGTCATGGTGCCAAAACATTCAGCTGTGGTGCAGTGTTGCAGAACACTTTTTCCAATTTACCAGCATACTTTAAGTCTCGAAAGCAACATCACCCTTGCTATGTTAACTCTATTGATACGTTGGCGTCAGAATACCAGTCTAAGTGTATTGTAATACGCTATCAGCTTGATTGTCTCAGCTTGATTTAGCATCTGACCTGGTATCTGATTAAAGAGACACGGATGTGTGTTGGAGCTGGATTAGCATATAAAAAGACAGTGACGGGACATCAGATAAATCTGATGCCATCTGTTTTCAATGGAATTTGTTAGAAGGGAGAGTGTGCGTGCGCAACCCCCACTCCCCTGCTCTGTAATTTTCCTTGACTGACAATTTTTAGGCCATTTATTTGTATATGTTATGCAGATCTTCCTCCCATTTTGTCCTATTATTTCCATCTTTTTGTTTTTTAATTTATTTGTTTTGTCCCGGGGAAAAGCGGACCGATTATTACACCACAGACTATGCACAAAGACATAAATTATTTACAATGGAAAACACTATAAATTGTTCCATTTTGTAATGATTTATTAATTAGGAGGCAAATTCTCTGGGATTTGGCTTCATGTCCGCCCCACCTAGCTAATGTATTCATGCACAGATGCAAGGAGGCAGACATGCAAGCAAGCATGTACAGATGCACAAAAAAGATGGGTACACACACAATGCTGTCAAGCAGCTTTGTGATATTAAAACACTTCCAACAGTTGCATAGGATTATCAATTGAGATGCCTGTTGTAATTTCTCAAGTCCGATTTTAATAAATACTGCAATTTTCTTGTTCAAATAAGAAGCTGGCTTGGAAATGGCAAGATTAAAAATGCATTTTTAATGAGGCATAGCAGTTAGAAGTAATACATACTATAACACACCCATAGGAGAGTGACAGGAAATAAAACTGACGATGTATGGATACATTTTAGTATAGGCTAACGGGTAAAATCAGCCAAATAACACAGTTGTAGTTAAATACACATCTTAGGGAGGTGTTTTAGGTCTTTTGTTAGGATAGGCTTTTGATTATTTATGTCATGTGGAGTCCCCCATTGCGTCATTCATAATGCACATGTATCATTGTGTACTATACCCTTATACACATGTGTCTGAACACATCCTATCTTCACAGGTGTATTCATGGTTCTTACAACAAAGTCCAACATGTAGAAGCTCAAAAACGGACCACCCTAATTGATTGATGTATGCAGACGCATTCAAAGGTTGTCTGCCAGACCAACAATTTGTATGAGTCTATGGTCTAAATATTCTCAGCTTCTCTAATCACCAGTCTACCCGCCAACATCCACATTCCTTTCACTCCTCACTGCTAAGCACATCAGCAACTGTGTGTGTGTGTGTGTGGCAGAATAGAGGCTGTGATGAAGAGCTTTGTAGTTTTCATTTTGAATGTGGTGGCATTGCAGGCTGAGAGATCAGTTGATGTGTTCAAGGCACTGGGTTTCAATCAAGAACATTATAGTGATCATTTCTAATGTGGTTGAATGGCAGGTGGAGACGTGTGTGTGTGTGTGTGTGTGTGTGTGTGTGTGTGTGTGTGTGTGTGTGTGTGTGTGTGTGTGTGTGTGTGTGTGTGTGTGTGTGTGTGTGTGTGTGTGTGTGTGTGTGTGTGTGTGTGTGTGTGTGTGTGCGCGTTTGCCAATGATGCATGTAATTTGAGGAGGCATTGCCAGTGGAACAAGTTGGTCCACTAAGCTTATCATGTGTTGTGCGAGCACAATGTGTTTCCTTCAGATTCATTTGCTACATGTAGCCCCCCTTCTTTTTATAAACAAGCTAGATCAGCAAACTTTGTGTGTGTGTATCCAGCTTTTCTCCTCATCTTTATATCAGGTTTTCCCTACATTTTCATTTAACACTCTCACTTTCACACTTTCCTCTAAAATATCTCCGTCTCTTGTGCCTCCCTGTCTCTCATTGTGTATCTTTCTGATTTCTTACCAACTTGTCTTGTTTTTACTTCGGTCTCAAAGTCATCAGCTCCTTTCTTCTTTTGTCTTCGGTTTTCTTCATCCTTGTCTTTTTGAGCTCACGTTCAACCTTTGTCTTACCTCCCTCTGCACAATCAAATAGTATCTCTTACTCTGACAGTCTTTCCCCCCTCTGCCTCCGTCTCCACGTTGATCCTCTCATCAGCAGCCAACAGTGTCTGGGGTTTACTTTTGAAATTACATGCCATGCCTCCCATTATCCTTGTCTTACCCTTTCTTCTTCCTCCTCATCTAATGTATTGTACATCTTTTCTCCTGTCTACCATCCCGCTCTTCTATTATTTCTACCTCCTCTTGAGTGTGTGATAGTTGTCTGGGGATGGCAACATGAGCAGGCTTCAAACCTGCAACATCATAACTACATGTTATGTGCCTTGGCTTGCTAAGCCACCAGGAAACCCCCCTATGTTCTCAGGTTCAGCAAAATAAAAGCTCACTGCGTCTGGGCTATTTGCATACCATTTGCATACAAACCCCCAACTGACTGTTTTTGGAATGCCAAGAGGCTAAATTCAGTATTTATTAGCCGGGCCCATAACTAGTTTTTCTTCTTCTGTGGCATTTGCATCTGATTTGCATGTCCCGTAGCTTGGATCTGGGAATAAGGGGCCAGATGACCCAAATTGTTTCAATTCCACCCAGATATAAAAAAGTGGAGGAAGGTCTAATTATTACTATTAATCGAATTAGGACGCTTTACATGTGGAGCGTAAATATGCGACTGGGTTATTAGCGGCAAAACCAGGATGCACGATGCAAACTGCTTTTGCATGGACACAATTATTGAAATGAAATTGATACATTATGTCTGGGGTTGCGTATCTTCCCACAATGCATCATCTGTTCCTATCCTAACATCATTGATCAAAAGACTGCTTTTGTTTTGTAGGTTCTCCATTTTAAGGGTGAACAACTGTTCCATATTGATACCCATTTGCATTTTTATATATATATATATATATATATATATATATATATATATGATTAACCAAAGAAGCTAATCAACATTACATTTGGCTATTAAAGGTCCCATATTATGAAAAACAGGTATTCTGTGGTCTCTACACCTATAAACTGGTCCTCCCTGAGCCTGTCAATTCCAAGGATGAGGAAAACAAGCCACTCCTGCATGGTCTCTGCAGCCCACCCACTGGTAAAACGGTGCTCCTACAGGCTGTTCAGATTCAGCTCCTGCTGTTGCGTAACAAAAGGAGTCATTTGCATAAGCCGAGCACGATGATAGGCAACATCTGAGAGGGGGCGTTTCGCAACACAGTGGGGACAGTGCAGCTCGACTTACCAGTTGTGGCGCTTGGTGATCTGAATGGTGCTCCGTGAATAAATCCCGGTGTAGGTGAAGCTGGAGACCATCCTCCCTCTGTCTCACGCGCTCTGGTGCGTCTTCACTGTTGCCTCTGGTCGGACAGAACCCGGGGACGCATGTCCGACAGAGTGCCGTGCACGACGGTCCGGGTCTGGTCTCTTGCGTTTCATTTTTAATGACAATGTGCCGTGTAAGGTTTGTGTTAGCTATTATGTGCGTGCTTCGCACTGGACTGCTTCAGTAACGAGGGTCAGTACAAAGCTGGCTTTACCTCAACACTGACCCTCGTAAAAGGATCTGTCCGGACCATACAGGGACCCAGCAACTTTACCTGAGCCACATAGGCGACCCATAGCCATACATCCACCGTAAACATTGCTGCATGCTCAGCTTGCATAAGCGGCATCCTCTCCGTGGCTCTCCAAGTAGGCGATGACAGACGGAGCTCATTAGCATTTAAAGGTGCATGCACGGAACCAGCCTGTTCTCAGCAGAGCTCATTTAAGCAACTTTTAGACAGCTGAAATTCAGGACCACGGATGGGTTCGGGACAATGCATATCAAAAACAGTGTTGTTGGACCTTGGATGAAATTGATGAAAAACATTATCATATGGGATCTTTAACTGTTCATAAGGAACTGGTTAGACTGACTTTGGCTAGCAGTAGGTAGGCTGGTTGCTCTCCATTGCTCTCGCCCTTCTTTCCTTCAGTTGATAAACAAACTACTCAAAATGTAACAGGACGCCCACAGGGAAGGGGGTATATGCTAAACTTAGTAGAGTGCAGATGTCCACCAGGTGTGTCTGCAACAACCACCGCTGTAATGTTTAGTTGAATGAAGACAACTCACAATTGGCTAATTCCCTGTCTATCCTGCAAGTGTATCGGACATGTTTTTCTTCAGCTCTTCTTCTTTTCTTGTGTTCTTGAGCATGCAGCCATAACTGGCCACCCAAAATCAGGTTTTTCAATATATTTATACAATTCTCTGTTTTATCATGGACCTCCATATGGTTTCAATTGTGGACTCATGACTGAATTTTGCCTTGCAATATGAAGATGGCAAGCATTGGATATGACCAATTATTCTTTATCTAATCAGGATTTGTTGGTTGTGTGAGTGAATATGTCAATATGCACTGAAATTTAAGTAGAGACACTCGGACATCTCCGGCTGAGACCAACTGTTGTTTCCAGTGTATGTCTGAAATAAGAACATCAACATCAACACAAGTCCCAGCCCCTCTTGGCTACCAGTTCAACTTTTATTAAGGTTAAAGTTTCATCTGCCATCAGTTCATTTTTATTTCTGTTATTATTGTGTCATATTTCCCAGAACAGGTGAGCTTTTACATACAGGTGGCTCCTACTTTTCTCTTTACCTTTCTGTTTCTCTTTTTCTTTGTCTCTCTTCCAGGTGACAGGCGGGAGGCATTTAATGACGGGCGCACACACACACACACACACACACACACACACACACACACACACACACACACACACACACACACACACACACACACACACACACACACACACACTTCCAGATCCGGATCCCACACACTGTGCTAACACATTCTTTTTGTGTACACAGCAAATTGACGCATATTCTTCCCATGGCCTGTTTTTTAACTTTAAATTCAACATGTACACCCCCCCCCCCCCCCCCCCACACACACACACACACACACCTCACCTCATTGAATATAAACTGCCATCTCCTAGGGCAAACAGCAAATATAATCACATTTTTAATGTCAGAGAAATAGTGTGTCAATATTTGCCTATTCTGTTACTGTTGTGAAATAGGGAACTGACTGTGGTTATCATGACGTGCATGATTTTGACAGTTAGTTTAAAGCACAGAGAGATGCACTCTCTCACGCAGACAGAACACATGCACAAAAACACACTCTTCCAGTGTGATAAATAGGTTTGCAAAATTACTTTCATTTTTATTTTCTTTACTGACTTAACATAATCCAATAGTTTTAGTGAGCCCTAATAATCATAGTTTAAACATTATATAATCAGATTTATTTAAGGTGTGTCCAAGAGCTGGAAGGAATAATAGGCTAGAAAGCATTTACATGTGAAACCAATCTCCAATGTTTTTATTGGAATTTAATATTTGGAACCCACAGAAGATCAGAAATGTACTCTGATCAACAAATATTTCACTACTCAAACATGTATTTTTATTTATTTTCTTTGTAAAAATGTATTTCAATTTCACATAAACATGTAGGTTGTAATGTGAAGTGGTCAAACATTTGTGGAACCATTTCCATATGTGAAATTACTTTTATCGCTTCCTGTCTGTTTCTGGACCATGTGACACTCAATTTTAGTAAGCCAGTTCAGACTTTCTCTGTCCCCAACCTGACCAACTTCACATGTGGACAGTCATATTGTGTTAATAATGAGAAGGCAATTACACTGGCCTCCATCTAGAAGGTGAAAGAGTCTGCCATGTTTCACTCTGAGGTGTGTGGTAAAAGTGAAATCATTGGTATATTACTCTGTCAGTCAGTAACCTTCCAGGCCCTTCTTTCTCTCAGACACACTGACTCTTGTGCCCTTGACTCCAATAATCCCTCTCTCACTGTGTAAAATATCTTTTCATGCCTGCACTGATGATCATAATGGTTTTCTGTCTGAGCTGCAGACTAGTGATTGGCCCCAATTACTGCATGAACCTGAGGCTTCAAATCATCCTATCTATGCAAGGTGAGACGTGTAATGGCAAAAATCTATTTAGGTCTGGTTTCCATCCCCTTCCTGTGTGCACCTCAATAAATCACACTTAATGCACATTTAAAATCACAGGGAATCCACAGCCAGATGTGTATCGTTATTTTCCTCTGTTGTACATTTTCCCCCCATATACAATCCATATGTGCCCGACAAAGCCGGCCTATATTCTTGAGTAGTGATTGCTTTGAAACTTAATAGCTTGGAATGTATTTAATTCTTCAGTCCACTCGCACACTCTTCTATACCATTTTTAATTACCAGAAGTGCTGGAGTTTACTGGTTTTAACAATATATTAATCATTCTATATATTCTAGTAGATTGTAGACACAGGTCCAATGGAAAAATGTACCTTAAAGTTGCTCAGTGTAGGCAGACATGCAGTTGGCTTATTCCCACTATTTTTAGTCAAGGGAGGGGGACTTGTCTGGACCCAGGTGCACCCACTGTGTCTCTATGATCGGATGTAAGGGAGACAGATTGACTCCAGCCCCTTGCCCTGTAGAAGCAAACCTCTGCCATCCAAATTAGCAGTTGACTTGTCTCATAGCATTCATCATTCCTGCTCCACTTTCAGCTGAGCTCGCCTGCTATTTTTCACTGAGATACCCCCACTTGCTCTTCTAATGCTAGGTCCCTCCTTTGTGCACCCTTGATTTGTTCTCTTTCTGTCTGTTTCCCTGCATTCTTACCATTGTCCCCCCATGCTCCTCTTTTCCTTTTCTTTTCTCAAACTCAGCCTCTGCCTCCAACTTTGTATCTCCAAAGAAATAAAAGCCATTTAGTTCATTTGTGTGTACCAGCGCCCATATTCATCAAATAAAAACTCTTAATTTGGAAAATACTTATGGGTGACTGACACTGATTCTGAACTGTAAGAGTCTGCTATATACATCATTAGAGTGAACGGCACAGAGTAGCAGGCGCCAGATTTCACTCATCACATGACGAGCTTAAGGAGAGCTGACCAACAAGACACTGCTGGAGGATTTGGCCTCAAAGTGAAAAGCAAAAGGGCCTTTTTGATCATATTTCAGAATTAAACTCAATGCTAACAGAGAACCCTGATTACGTTAGTGAGGCAATCTGTAAACTTTGAAGTTGGCAGCATCCGGAGGAAACGCATCTAATCTACGCACAGCTTCAAGTGCACCAGTGAGGTGCACCGGACAGGCCGGACACACAGCCATCCTATGTGAAAGTGCAAAGTAAGCGCTCTACAGATATGGAGCGCCAACGACACATATCATTTTTTGTAAAATTTCCAGTGTAGTTGCGAGCACCTGTGATGTCACAAGTGTGTTAACCGGTGGGATAGTTTCCTCAGTGTGACATCCATATCCACTACTGCGTCACCTCCATCTTTCTCAGCTTCCTTCTCTTGATTCCTCGACTCTCAGCCCGCCATCCATCTCCTCTTTGTATCTCTCTCTGCCTCTATCCATCGGGCTGACTCTTCCCAGTAACTGAAATGGGCTCAGAGCTGTTAAGGACAGGAGAGAAATCCTAGCTGAATAGATGTTTCTAAGATGTTGTCAAGCTGTTGGCGCTAGTGAGCCCCTGCTGTGCCTAACTTGGCATACCCTCCCCGCTTCTTAGTACAAACCAACACACAGCCACGCTCACGCTCGCTGCCATATCTGTCTCTGAGAAGAGACAGTAGATTATGCACATGCTACAAGAACCGGTGCTGTGAATTTCTGCCACTTAACTAAGCTGATATGTTGGAAAGATGCCGTCAAGGCCCCCAGTGAGTGTGAGAGGAATGCAGTCTGGTGTATTTGCTGAGCTGTGTGTATGGGAGAAAGAAAAGAAAGGAGCGGTTAAAAAATGACAACTAAGATGATGTCCACACTAATCCGGATGCATTTTGCAAATACATCCTTTCTCCCAATTTTGAGTTTATATCCGTATTAAGTTCTCCACTCCTGAAAACTAAGCTTTTTGGAACGACTGTCCAGAGTTGACAAATTTGAATACACTACAGTGTAAAGAGCCGTTTTACTTTCTTAACTTGTAGCTTTTTGTGATCATTCATTTTGTGTTATTACAATTGTAAGAAAATGAAATATGCACAAGTAACGTTAGTATTACCAATCACTTAATGCAATATTTTCCATCCAAATTTGAAATGCGTCTTAAAAACACCTGAATAAACAAATCATACACAGAACAACCTTTTTGATTTTTTAATTGTCAGCTAGGGCTGGGCGATATTGCCTAAAAAAAAAATCCCCGATTTTTTCACAAAAAATCCGATTTACGATTTAAATCGATTTTCTCAACAGCCCTCAAATTCAGATGCAGATGACAAAGAAATAGTTCCAAAAAATACTTGTTTATTTTGATTTCTCCCTTGGAGTTAAAGTGCAATCAACAACAATTAGCCAAAAAGGCAATATGGCAGGCCCTGCCATTGTAAACTGTGAAAATGTAACATGACATGTAAACTTATTAACATAACATTCAACAGCATCAGTTATCTGTACATGACAGCATAGGGTGCTTTTTTCGAAACATTTCTAAACATTCTTAGCCAGGAAGACAAGCCTATCTACCACCTCTGGCTTTAGACATGCCCGGTGGCATGTAACAATGCCCCCCCCCACACTGAAAACCCTCTCTGAGGGTGCACTTGTTGCTGGGATTGAGAGGTATCTTTTTGCCAGGACACTTATCCTAGGAAAATTTGGTTGGTGGCGCTTCCACCACTCAAGAGGATTGGTGTCTGGGTCAACTTCAGGGGTCAATAAGTAAGATTTCAGCTCAGTCTCTATCTTTTCTGCCTCTGACTGGTTGGGAGATGATGACACTACATTCTGTTTGAAGAAGGCCGCTAAAGTCATCTTTTTCTTGGGTGGAGGCTGTGCATCTTCTTGGCGCACCTGCACAGCTGTGCCAGGCTGCTGTGGTGTACTGTTGTCGGCAGGAGCAGGTAGAGCCATCAGCTCAGCAACAGCTCTTTTTTTGACTTCTTCCACCTTGTCTGGGTCAATGTAGGTTGTGCGGAACCTTGGGTCAACCAGTGAGGCCATGTCCAAGAGCTCATCTTTTACAGGGTCACTGTATTTGTCGTCAAGGTACCGCATTATATTCCCTTTTATTGTTTTGGTGAGCTCTGTGTCTTCCTCCCCTGGCTCTAGGAGACTGGTTTTGAAGAGATGGAGCACTGGTTTAATGTATGAAACACTGACATAGGACTCCCCAGAGAGTGCATCAGTGAATTCTTGGAGTGCTTTCACAGCTTTATTTATCGACTCCAACACATCCAAATCTTGCCAAGTGGGCACAAGATGGCGACTTCTCTTGTCCGAACCCAGGACACGGACTAGAGCCTTCTCCTGTTCGAGAAATCTCTCGATCATTCTTTGGCGTGAACCCCATCTGGTCGGGGACTCCGTTATCAGCTGATGAGTGGGTAGACCAAGCTCTGCCTGTACTTCTCTCATGTCTCTTCTTTTTTTCCAGCTGTAAGAAAAGGCAGACACAGCCTTTTTACATACCCCAATAGCACGATTGATCCGTGGGTCCTCCTTCACACCATTCTCTGCAGTAAATGAAAAATACATAGGCCTAATCAAAACACATTTTAGGGGAACATACCACTACATTCACAAACTTGTCTTGCTTCAATTTCTGTACAATATGAATGCACATGCACAAAGGGCACATACTCACTCATTCATTCACACACACACACACACACACACACACACACACACACACACACACACACACACACACACACACACACAGCATTTATACCATTATGATTAGATAGATAGATAGATAGATAGATAGATAGATAGATAGATAGATAGATAGATAGATAGATAGATAGATAGATAGATAGATAGATAGATAGATAGATAGATAGATTGATTGATTGATTGATTGATTCTGGGGGAATTCCAAAATTTATTAATTCATACATTGTGTAATAATATTGGCTTGATGCATTAATTACATGATGCATTACTTAGATTGTCTTGCTAATGTATAAAAAAAAATGTCACGTGATGGATAGACATTAGACTTACCGATAGCATTGTGCAATCTGTGACCAAAGCACTGCAGGTTCGGCCACGCATTGTCCGTCAGAGCTTTAATCATGTTGCTGCCGCTGTCAGTAGTCATGCAAATGAGCCGGTCTTCGGCAAGGTTCCATGAGTTGAGGGCATCTCTTAGCCCCTGGGCTATTATTTCACCCGTATGGTCCTCTGGGAAGTACGCCGTTTGAAGGCAGACGCTCCGCAGAGTCCAGTCGTTGTTGACAAAGTGCACTGTGAGACTCATATAGGGTTGCATCGTCCGACTTGACCACAAATCGGTGGTGGCAGAGTAAAAGGACACTTCTTGCAACTCGTTTGTGACCCGTTGTCTTGTGGTATTGTATAGATTGGGCAAAGCAACGTCGGAGAAGAACTTTCGGCTAGGTAGCACATACCTGGGGTCCAAAACTTTAATCATGTTAATGAACCCCGGCTTTTCCACCGTATATATTGGCACCATATCCTTTGCTATATACATAGCGACCGCATCTGTTATGGCTTTCCAGCGGGTCGAATTCTTGTCGTACGGGATGCAGTTTAAAAACGTTTGTGGTACGGTGGACTGTATTTTGGTGGCTGTGCGTGAGGTGCTTGGGGTGCTGCTGTCTTTTTCATTCCGCTGCGCGCAACATTTCTCCCATTCGACAGGATGCTTTTGTTTGAGGTGCTGTAGTAAATTTGTCGTACTGCTGCCTTTGCTAGCAACAGACTTCGAACATACTTTGCAGCGGGGTGTTGTCTGGTGTAAATCTGACCTCGCGAACGCGAACCAATTCCAAACAACGGATGACACAGTGCCTTTCTTCGGAACGAGTTCTTCCCTGCTCGCTGCCATGTTGTCACTCACTACTATTTCTATCACTCACTATTTGGTAAATGCGCGCTCTGTGCGGGGGCGGGGGGGAGGGCGCGCTCTGTGCGGAGGCGGGGGGGAGGGCGCGCTCTGTGCGGGGGCGGGGGGGAGGGCGCGCTCTGTGCGGGGGCGGGGGGGAGGGCGCGCTCTGTGCGGAGGGGGGGGGGCTCATTCTACGGGAGGCCAGAGGGAAGTGTTAGCGGATGTTAAAGAGAACCGATTTTCATTCAAACAAGTCGACGTGAACTACACACTCGAGTTAATCGATAAAATCGGTTTATCGCCCAGCCCTATTGTCAGCTCAACCTCTTTAGCCAAAAACGTATTTTAGTCAGAAAATGTTTCGCTAGATGGATTAAATGGCCTAACTGCAGCGTGCTGTGCAATCTGTTTTTTTTTTTCACTCAAGACAAAGTGTACATTGAAAATTAGTTTGTAGTAATGCATTGAAAATGAATGACCTTTAAATAAATAGAAATAAAATGTATGGAAACATCCTGTGCCCTAGCAGCACAGCTACATGAGTTCAGGTTTTATGACCATCCCAACTATATATCACCAGCAAGAATAAAAATAAATAAATAAAACAAGCAGGATAAGCACCAATACACAGAGAATTATCGCTCCAACCCTGCAGTGATACTGGGTCTCTGAGGCACCCAGTTCCAGTTCTGTACTGGTGTTGCTCTGTAGTTGCCTCCGATGATTAACTGCCGATGAGGATGAAAGATGTGGTGATGCTTGTGTGTTTTTCTTTGTTTGTGTAGTGTTTTTGTTGAAAGTGTAGTGTACATGAGTTATGTCCACGGCTGCAACTAATGATGATTCTCATTTTCAATGAATCCTGGGTTCTGTCTTCAGATGTCTTGTCCCATCTACAGTACAAAATGTGAGCAAATTCTCAGTTACAGTTTATTTTTCGGTCAATTGACCAACAGATTAATTCACTGATTGTTTCAGCTTGAATGATGTTGATGTGCTTCTCCCCTTGCAAGATCTAGATATGAGGAGTTTGTCATTCAACCAGTGGAATTGTACATGTGTACAGTTTTTTTCCACACTTTTGACTGACAGGTGTGTGTGTGTGTGTGTGTGTGTGTGTGTGTGTGTGTGTGTGTGTGGCGTCCCTCTAATGACAGTTGATTGCATTGTCATCCACGGCTGAGTGGTTGCTCCCCCTGCTAGACTGATAGACCAAACGCCAAAACCCCAAGGCCTGTGTGGGTGGGTGGGTGTGTGTGTGTGTGTGTGTGTGTGTGTGAGAGCTCACTTGTAAAATGTGATTGGAGGTGAAACTCGTAAGTCCTCCAAGGCCCATTCACGATTTGCCACGTCAGTGAAGCAATGGTACAGAGGCAGCAAGCACACACACGCGCGCACACACACACACACACACACACACACACACACACTCCCCAAGGAGAGGGAACCTTTTAGACATAAATGTTGTCAGCTGGGAATCTGTCTTGTTGTTCCGATCAAACATGCCCAACTTGTCACTCGTCACACACCCACTCTCACAGGAGCTTGGGGGAAATGACAGTGTGCACGTGTGTGCATGCATGCATGCGCGAGTGAGTGCAGCCTTTACATTTGGGCCAGTTTGTCAGTGCCCTCTGTGTCTTATCATAATGGAGACTGTGTGGGTGTAATAAATTGTCAAATGCACAGTTGTCAGTCAGTGCTTCAATGTATGTATTGGTGCTTTAACTCCAGATATAAAAGATATGAGACATGTGGCAGGTTGATAGCATAATGGTTTGTTTGTTTGTCCTTGCTTGAGTAATATGGGGATATGTAGTTTTGAGGAAAAGTTCTCCATCGTCTTTGAGAATGAACATGCTGTCATTGTGAGCCCCAAGTATTGATGTGGAATTATAAATGTACCAAATATGCTCGTCAATGTGTATCAGCACAATGATCAAATTACCTGTTTGCAATGCTGCTGCTGTTAATAATTAAATATTCCCATTAGACCTTTTTGTGTTCCAGGTGAACAATGAGAAAAATAAACAAAAACCATGGCTGGCTGTAACAAACTGATGTTTCTATGAAATGTGTTAACACAACTGAACTCTCAGCCTTGTAAGCCACACCATGTTATTTGGCCTTTTTTTTTTTAAATATTATTTTTTTGGCTAGAGCGCCGTTCAAGCCTTTATTATTTTATAGTGACAGTGTGGAAACAGCGAGATAGAGGGAGAAGACATGCGGGAAGCTGATCGCCGGGCTGGGAGTCGAACCCGGGATGACTGCTTTGAGGACATTGAGCCTCTGTCATGGGGCGGCTGCCCTAACCACTGTGCCACCGGCCGCCCCGTTATTTGGCATTTTTAACGTTTTTGCCAATAACTTTTGTGCAAACAAGACAACATTCAGAGATTTACCCGAAGCTAATTTATAACAGGGCGATATAATTCCACATCAATTTACATGCAGAACCAGTTTTAGTATGTATTCACTTACAATGTGCACTTCCATTGTCATGTGATGTCAAACAATTGCTTCTTCGTGAAGTCAGAGCAGATGGATTTCCCCGAGTTCACAAGGAGGAAACTTTTTTTTTTTCTGTAGGAGGTCGGACATGAGGTTTCTGGAAGGCAGCATTAATATATGACTTGATTGTACTGCACAACACTTGAGTGAGTAGGTCGCTGCCCCACCCTGCCTTCCAGTCCACCTGTCCTCCAAGCCAGTCTGACTGGCATCTAGCTGTCCAATCAGCCAATAAGGCCAGACAGGCCTTGTTAGCTCAGTCAAGTGTGTCCATTCACCCCAAAGCCACCCCTTTGCTCCAGCATGCTTACCCCGATAAACCACCACAGCACTGTATCCCAAGGTCAGCATGTCCTGTGTGTTTTGTGTGTGTGAGTAAGATGAGAGATGGGGTTAGTGGAGGAGGGAAGATGATGTGTTTTGAGTGTGGAATGGATGGAGGGTAGAAGACAGAAATAACAAGGTGTGTGTGTGTGTGTTTGTGTGTGTGTGTTTGTGTGTGTGTGTGTGTGTGTGTGTGTGTGTGTGTGTGTGTGTGTGTGTGTGTGTGTGTGTGTGTTGTGTTGTGTTGTGTCTGCATGCATCATGTATTTGTGCACGTGGGGGTGTGTGGGATGGGGTGGAAAGTGGGTCATGATGTGGTCTGTGTGAAGCACCAGAAGCATCAAATTGACCCCAAGGGCCTCTCTCTCTCTGTCTCTCTCTCTCTCTGTCTGTCTCTGTTTCTGTCTCACTCTTTCTCACTCACTCATTCACATACTTACACTGTGCAGACACACAATTTTATATACACACCCAGACATCTCTGCCTTTGCCCTCGTATATCATCTACCAGGGCTGAAGACCAGAGGGAAATCAGAGACGGCATAGATCTGTTTCTCCGGTCTGGAAAATCTGCACATCTCAATCGCTCAGATACTTTGTTTTATTTTAAATAGTCTGGGGAAATGACTCAATGGACTTAGAAAGTGGAGCCAAGCCATATGGAAAATGTTATACAAATTTGATTGAGAACTACTGTACCGCAAGTACAGATAACTATTTATATTTGGTTTTGTTGCCTTGTTCTTCTGTTCAGTTAGATATGCCTGTATAGCTTAAATCTACCTGCTCGTCTCCACTAGGGACAGATCGGATAACTTACACAGTGTATGTTTAGCTGGCGAGGGAAAAGTTTGGCAACTTGTTAAGTAGGCCTCTCAGAAAAGGAAAATATGATACTGTAGCCCCAGCGATAGCAGTGAAAGTGGGGTTATATATGATATACCCATCATCAGGAGAGATAATTAAAGGAGCCTGTATGAAAGGTTTATGTTGCTTGGAAAGCAGAGAGTCTCCAGAGTTTCATTTCCTACATAAATATACAAGATCTGACTGCAGTGAACTTCCATGAACTGCCTGAAATATCCAAACAGGATGCTGGATCATTGAGAGCTAGAAATGCTAAGTACTCTCCTGGCAGGGTGAAAACAAATCTGTTTGCAGAGTAATCACCGTGGGAGCTCCACAGTGCTAGAAAGCAAGATTGCAGTTTCATTTTAGATTGCAATCACATCAACACAAGTCTTTAATTATTTAGATCACACTGCCAATTACTGAGATGAATGTGTTATATTAAGCCTTTGCAAAACAATACACTATCTATAGAAGTGTTTTTCTACATTCAGCAAGTCAAAACAGATGCATGACATACTGTATTCTTTTTGACTTAGAAAGTTATTAGTAGATAGGTTTGACAGTAAACACTTATTAATTATCCATCCTTTCATTTTGATGCATTTTTAATGCAACACAAGTAATCGTAATGTTCTCACCAATTATACGGTCGAACTAATTGTTGTCCAAACCTCTCTGCATATCAAATGGTTAAATTATGGTTGATTGTCTTAGGAAATATTTTATCACCTTAAAATGTATGCAGCACATGAGGATTTGTTAAAGTAAATACACCATTTATCTAGGAGAACACAACTGCCTTGCGTTCTTCCACTGCAAACTCATACAAAGGAATAATCGTTAAGGATCATCTGACTAAAAATGTTCATCAGCCCAGGACCCTCATTTTAACCTGGAGTGGGACAAAAAGAAAAGGAAAGGCCTGAGGTCAAATTTTGGGGATGGATAGTGCAGTAGAAATGGAAGGCACACAAGGAAAAAAAGAGAATTAGAGACTTTTGATATGGTGAAGGAATGGGGAAAGATGAGAACGTGGTGACAACTGGATGTTTGCAAATGGCATCGGAAAGCGGGGGCAAAGGAGTGAGTGGGTGTTATATATGGTGGTGAGATGTGAGAGGAGAGGAAATATAGAGTTTGGGTAATATGGGTGAAATGGCGAATAGATTAAAGAAAAAGAAGTTACCTCTGGGGCAAAAGAGTGAGTAAAAGAATGATGGTGGTTTTAGAATGTTGTGGTAAAATGGCAGGTATGTGCATGCTGATAGGAGTTTAACAACACTATAAGGATTACACGCATCTGTTGTTACGCCCCTACATGCCTCTGCCTACATTTTTACACTGCGGCGTTTCCTGTAAAATACTGTTATTTGAAACAACTCTGACAACCATCTTTACTTTGGAAACGTATTCCTCTCATTTTAGAGAAGAAAATGGTACTCTGTCCTTGGTTGACTCTGTAGATAAACCTATGGCAACTCTGTACCTTGTATTTAGATAGTTTGGGTCTAAATATTACTCTGTGCTTTGAGAAATTTCTCAGAGAAAGCCAATGTTATTCTAGTAGAAAAAAAGGCTTTTATTGGCTTAAAAAGAGCGTATTAGGGTTACTTTTTTGTGTTATTCATTCGTGGGCTGTATATTGATCTACTACTTTACAGAATGTAGTGTATATTATGGTGCTACTCCTAGTCATTGATTTAATATTGATATAGCCATGGCTAGATCAAACTTTGTATTACATGTAGCCTAAAGTAACAGTAGGAGGTACAATGTTCGGATTGTCTTTCTTGCGTCCGACCTGTGCTTGTTCCATCCCCTAGAGATTGATGGGTTATGTGTCATGCCTTTACTCTGAAGATCAGCTATATATTGTACTATGAACTTAACAGGTCAGATGTTTAGTTGTGTGTGCTACGTTCTTCTTTCCTCTTCATTTCTACATGCCGGTGCTGTACGACACAAAATAGTCCCTCCATCCGTTAACTATCCTGTGTGGAGTCACATGTGGGCTCCCAGCTCTCATACTGGGTAGGTCTAACACACATTGTGCTAACACATATAGGCAAACACATATCACATTCAGGGGAGAACATGCACATTTCACATTGAAAGCTCGCAGCTCGCTAGTGGAGTCAGACTCCTGCACCCAGAGTACTCAAAATTCACTTGCTTTGCTTTTAATTGTGCTCAGTATGCTACATAACCCTGTGACAGGCTGCGCTATATTCCATGTCTGAACGTCAAATTATGTTCATGATGTTGTGTGCTTGTTGTTTTTATGTTGTGAAAAGGTAAAATGCTGCTAATGCGTAAATATCATAGTTTTAAACAGCTACTTTAACCAAAAACAGACACATTCTCAAACCGTATCTGAAGTAAGGGACCTGAAGTATGAAAAGTTGTTTTTTCCATTTACAGTAAAATGTGACTTACAGTTGGCATTTGTTTTGTGGATTGGCACATCTGCATTGGATGGGTACATGTTTCTCTGCTTTCTGAGCCTGCAGCTGAGCCTCCTCTCCATTTCTCTGTGTGGTGCTGCACACACCTGTGGGTAGGGATGTCACGAGAACTGATACTTCATCACCAATGTCAATAACATATTTCTGCTCGATTTTCTGAAGTACTGCAGGTACCGCCGGTACCAGGAAAAATGGAATGCTTCCCTGATTATCCTACTTTGTGAACCACACATGTTGCATGTTAAAATCAACAGGAAACAGGAAATCAACAAACTTGGCTTAGCTGTTAGCAGCCAGTGGGCAGCCACACAGTCCTGCTTGACAAAATAACAAAGCTAAAGTACAGAGTTACATTGACAGGCCGTGTACAACTAGTAGTAATTGTGACCTCATTCGATGGTTGGTGGAAGGTTTTGAAGCCTTGAGTTTGGCATTTGGCCGTCACTATCTTGTTTTTTTCTGGCGGTGCTCTTTTTTTGCGACCAGAAGAAGCAGGGAATGATAAACGAGCCAATGACAACAAAAACTATTGTGTGAGAAGTTAGCTAATTTCCTTCTTCTATAAAATCAGAGGAGATTCAGAAAGATTCAGAAAAATGACCATTGGGTGAAGGTATTTTATATTGTTATCATGATGTGTTCAAATGTATTTTTTCCCCAAAACACTGTGCCAACATGTTGGTCATCCTTATATCCCATTCTGGTATTGACTGTCACTTGTCTCCGCTTCAGACTCAGTTCTCTATACTCTCTCAGGATGGCCCTCTTCATTGTCTGTCTGTTCTACCTATTCCTTACATCTTTTTGTTGTCTTTCTGTTTCTATACATAAGCAGCCATCTGATCCTTGGGCTCACTCTTTCTGTCTTTTTTGTCCATCTCGCCATCCTTACTTATTTGATCCATGCACCTGCTCCCGTAACAATTTCCCTTCATCTCCATAGGGAGTAGTGTGATTGAAATGTGTTATGTATGACCTTGTGTATATGGTTTTACACACACACACACACACACAGACACACACACACACACACACACACACACACACACACACACACACACACACACACACACACACACACTGACCCCAGGTGTTGCCTCTCCAATATTCCAGTCTCTCTTATATCATTTGGTTGCAGGATGAATGATGTAGGGTGAAACACAGACACACACACACACACACACACACACACACACACACACACACACACACACACACACACACACAATAACACACACACACACACACACACACACACACACACACACACACACACACAGGAACAAACCTCATGGATTCGATTTAATAATTTGGGTCAGTTGGTGGGGATATTTTAAAAGAATATGTTATGGTGCACTTCAATACACCCACGCACACACAGGTCATTTTCCTTTTGTGTATCATGGGGTCAACTGTTTGAGAGTGGTGGAATTCCTTATTTTCCTTATTGAAAAAAAAAACACACACACACACACATCAAGAAAACAATTTATTTCAGGGTCAGCTGTTGTGGTCAAATGGAATATATTTCTTATATTGGATAAAATATAAAACAGGCTTTTCATCTGTGGGCTGCAGACTGAGTGAAATAGTGTCATTATTGTGTGTCTGTGTGTGTGTGTGTGTGCGCCCGTGTGTAATCTGACAAACTAAAACTATTAAAAAAGAAATGCCTCATTAAATTGCTTTGGTATGAGAAGTTCTACAATAGTGCCAGGGCAATAATTATGTTGTTTTTCATCTCAAATCAGTAGAGCTGGTAAAATCTTCATATCTATTGTTTCCTGACTGAACTAAGTTAATAAGACACAGGTAGATAAAAAGAACTATCCACCGTTGCTTTCCTATGTTTTATTTTACATGGCATTTGACATACACTTTTCTTTAATGGATACTTAATTTTACATCTCATAGATATAAGAGCACAACATCATATTTTAATAATAACTAATGTGTGTTCCCAGTCCCTAAAGCTGTCAATGTTAGAGCCGGTTTCATACGGGGATAATGTAGACACATTTTGCAACACATTAACATACAAGGATATTTATTCTCTCTCTCTTCCTCTCTCTCTCTCTCACACGCTCACACTCACACTCACACACACACACACACACACACACACACCCCCACACTTACCAGGATGCTTGTCTTACCCTCTGGGCCTTTTCTTCATCAGATAAAAGATTAGTCAACAGTTTTTTTTTTGCACATTCTGTACTAACAACCTCTCACATAATTGCTGGATGGTCATGATTTGCAAAAATAACCAAATCCCTCCTTCTGTTACTGGCTGCCTCTCCATACCTATGCAAATCTTATGCAAATGTAACTTTCCACAGATTTCCTGATAACAGCATTTCTTTGTGTGGTAGGAATTTATGTGTGCTTAAATGCTGAGTCATCGAAGGTTACTCCACTTTCCCACACTGATGGAGAGATGAACAGAAAAAAACACACTGAGGCTCATGAATTAATAACTTAACATGTTCCATAAAAGTTAATAATCTATTCTAGACTTTCAACATTTTGACAGCAGATCGTCAGCATCTAAGAGTTTCACTGTCCGCTGCCATTATGCATTAGTTTATTCATGACTAAACTGCACAGTATTTAAAAAAATGAAACCTATGAATATTTGGCTTTTAGTCACTGTTTTGCATTTTCATAACATTGCACTTTATTATATTATTGCCACTGCTGTGCCAATTCTGGGTTGCTGCTGATGTATTTTTGATACATGGATGATTGTGGTTATGGCTTGATAAGTTTCAAATTAGATAAATTTCTCTCAGCAGAAGCAGCTGTCACTGAGATTGTGACAGCCATTGTCAGTGCAGTCTATAGACTGTGGTGTTATTCCTCTAACGGATTTTCATGGAGGAATAAGAGTGTCTCTAGGCAGTAATTTGCGGTGGCAACTGTGGAGATGTATGATTTCTTGTGTCATTTCGGACCAATCAATGTCAGCGTTTGCTTTCCCACTCGGCTTTTAATTCACCTCAGCGTAACGTTCCTGTAATGCATCATTAGACATCGCTGGCACTGTCTGAAAATTAGACGGCACAGCAAAAGTTATTTGCCTGCAAGGTCCTGGTTCTACCATCAGGCCCAACTAGAGTTCAAGAAAACCCACCCACTCAATCACAGTTTAGTTTTTTTTCTTGCATTTTGAATAAGATTTGCAACCCATCTCCATGTATTGAGACAAAGTGATGTTGCACAGGAATTTAGTGTTTTTTTATTATCTTAAATAACAAGGACATGTGGCTTACAACAGCACTATTTTGCTATTCCATTTGGTACTGTTGTGATTGAATGGCTAGACAGGGAAATAAGTAATGTTAACTGTCTCTGATAATGGTATTTAAATCACAGGAGACTGGAAAGTGTGCTTAATAGTCCCTGTCATAATTATTGGTCTTCCCTTTTATTTAAACCAGATCCTGGGCACATTTCAATCAATGTATTGATTTGGTGTTAAACTGTCTTTTTTTTAAATCTCCATTCACTCATGTCTTCAACCACTTGGTGTCCCTGCAACAGCAAACGTGGGACAATGTCACCGGCTAGCACACATCCATTCACCGTCACACTTTTAATATTTCCTCTGTAGCTGTTATTTCCTGTCAGAATTGTGTCTTTGTCTTAGGCTCGCTAAAACAAACACACTCAGCTCCCTTGTGTGTGAGGTCAGATTTCTCTCTTTGTGTTTACCCCATCAATTCGAGCATTTTTAAACAAACACAATCATCCACAGAAGGTCTTGCACCACAGCTGTAGCCCCCGGGTCCTGGCTGCAGCACAAGTGACTCTGAACTACTTTGAAGACACCGCCACACAAAATGAAATGAAAAATATCTTTAAAAAAAAGATGATTCAAGCTGTAAACCCCAAACCCAATACAAGGTGAAAGTTTCAGTTGTTGACAGTGGCCTCTGCGACAATGCTGTGGTTTTTTGTCTTGAGATTACACCTCAAAAAGCCTTCTGTCTGAGAAGCAGCAGATGTCATTTCAATGCCTGGTGATGACTTTGACCTCCAATTCACTGGCAGCCGGGGTGGCAACGGTGGGAGGTGTGGGGTTTCTGCTGTCATGTCAACATTTTGCCATCTCAAGGGGATGGACTGTAATATTTTTGTGTATCTGCTCTGCTGATCTTGTGCTGGATCAGAAAGAGCTGCTGCAGTAGTTACCTAGACTGAAAAGGCCGTAGAGGTTTAAAGCTACAAATACCAGAAAATAAGTCATTCGTATGGACATTTGGACAGTGTCCATGGCTGCCTTGCTTCAGTGACGAAAAACAAAGATTTAAAAATCATGTGAACTAGAGCTAGTTGTTTAACTTATGTCATGGGGAGGCATGGGAACGGTGGATGATCCCACCAATTATGGAATAACTATTTAGTATTGTGCTGGAATTATTGCATGATTTATGACACCCAAGTCTGGAGTATAGTGGATTTTTAACATAAATTATAACCTTATGACAAAAATCCAAATCACACTTCCATTGTTAATTGTGTTCTGTAGCAGCTGACTGCAATCATTAAACATTTAATGTGATTTCTATTGTTTGAAATTGAGATAAATACATTATGTTAATGGTTATGAAGTATATTCATATCAGAATTGTTTACCCCAAATATGAGGGATACCAGAGGGTCCCAAAAGTGAAGATAATACAAGGGTTAAGTTTAATATCAAACAAAAAATATCAAACATTTGCACCATAAAAAAATAAGTCTGCACTTTCTATTTGTGTGCTGGTAAGTTGTGCTGACTCTGTAGATAGGATTGTTTTGCAGATGTTTCTATCTGTCTTGAGTGTGTTTTTGTGTACGTGTGTGTTTGTGTGTAAATTGATGGAGAGCTTGTTATTGTTGGTCTGGAAAGCCTCCCTCGGGACAGAGAGGAGACAGCAACCACACAGCTGAGACCACTCCCACTAGTCCTGTGTGTGTGTGTGTGTGCGTGTGTGTGCGCGTGTGTGCATGTGTGCGTGTCGCCTAGACAGATAGAGGTAGGCATAATGGGCACCCTTTGCCAGCTGAACTTATTCTCACACACGTTTCATAGTATGTGTATGGGAAAAGGTTAATTACAGGCAGACAAACCCAAAGCCAACACATGATTCATGTCCTACCAGTGTGACTCACATTATTACATATACATGAAGTCTTGTTTACTGTCAGAGATGATCAGCAAGCTCACCCCCTAACGACTGCTGTTTACTTTTCACGTTTTACAGATTAAGTAGTTTCTATATCCACGCCATCGACAACTGGTGAAAAGTCCCCTAAGACATTTAAACATGCAATATAAACTAAATGTCTAAACATTGTGAATGAAAAGTTGTCAGGACTTTTTTTCTTCCCAATGTATTGTCCTATTGGTGTGTGTGTGTGTGTGTGTGTGTGTGTGTGTGTGTGTGTGTGTGTGTGTGTGTGTGTGTGTGTGTGTGTGTGTGTGTGTGTGTGTGTGTGTGTGTGTGTGTGTGTGTGGTATCAAGTCATTGTAAGTGAAATATCGGGATTAGGTAAAGGAGTAGGCTTCAAGCTCCCCACCGCCGCTGTGCCATGTAAAGCTTGCCACCATCGTCTTGAGAAGCCAAGCTTAAGATCACAAGAAGCAATGCACTGCTCTGTGTGTCAATTAAAAATTATTTAAATGACCGTCTTAGTTTAAGTAACCTGAATGTTAACCTGTTTTTGAGAATTTTCAACATGGGTTGTTTTTTTTATTACATACTGTTCAAATTCTGGCCGATATTTGAGACACTCCATAAGCTTCATTGTGCAAAATCTATTTGTATGTGTAAACCGATCATTAGATCCATTTCAAAGACTGTAAAACATGTGAATTGAATTTTCTGTGTGGTTTAAATGTTTTTGAGACTGGTTAAAATGACTGATTTAGGATGGAGGATTTGGGTGTGACTTTCTGCTGCTTAGTAAAAATAAGTAGTGCTGCTTTGGATTCCTATGCTTTCTTGAATACTAAATTATACTATTTGTATGTGTTGATAGATTTTCTATATGAAGTCATGCACTAAACATTTACATCGTCTCCATCTATAGATAACCCAACAGACGCAGACCTGTGGGTGCTCAACAGCTGCACTGTGAAAAACCCTGCAGAGGACCACTTCAGGAACTCAATCAAGTAAGGACAAACACAGGCTTTGTATGTTCCATGCAAAAAGTTCTGGTCTGGAGACGGTACATTAATTTAGATCTGGATTATCATACGTTATTTCAAAATGTAATTTTCTTGCTACCACTGCCGTTGTAGCCAGAGACAAGTAATTTTGTTGTTGCTGTTTTCATCCAGTTTTTGCCATTGAGTACACACTTTGTGTGTACGTGTTTGTGTACATGTGGTACATGTTTTCAGCTTGTTACTTTCCACCTACTCACAGTTCTGCTGGTCTCTCACTGCACTGTTGACACGTCACACAGAGGGAGGGAGAGTGAGAGAGAGATTTGCATAAACACAGAGAAATTAAGCTAGAAACTGTTTTGCATTTTGATTAATTTCCATCCATCCGGGGCACACGAACACCTGGCGGGTGTATGCTTGTGTGCTTGTGAGAGAGAACTGAGTCAGTGGGTGACTGTTTGTGGAAATCAAGATTTTGCAATTGAACATGGTTTAGAGACTTCCACCCAGTACTCTGGTTCTTTATGTACTGTGAGCAGAAATCACATGCCGTCAAATAAGAGTTAACATTTTAAAGCATTTAGCCTAGGGATGCAGTATCTGGTCCGATACTGTGCTCTTATACTTATACTACTCTGATATAACAGCACCTGATTCCACTAAGGCAATGTGGCATTTACCTCATGTTATTGAGCCTAATAAGCCGCCCAGCTGCAACAATAATGTGATGAACAAACATGTTTAAACCGTCATTTATCGCCAGCTGCAGTACGTGCGCCAAACAGGCCAAACAGTGCCTAGTAATTCTGCACCACATTAATTAATTTAGCTGTGAAGTTGTCAGCTGTGTGTCTGTCTGGCATCATCTGTCAGGGTTTCCACCAATGCATTGCTGCGAGCACGACATAACATTAGTGAGTGTCCAGTAGAGACGGAGCAGGAGAGTGTGTGACTGCAGTAACATTACAGCTGTGAATGTAGCTAGCTGTGTGTGTGTGAGTTATTTATCGTGAATAAATGCTAAAACTCCTCACGACGCTTGAGGACACACGCGATACATTCCTGTCTTGTTGTCCGCAAGCTTATAATTTAAGTGAAGACGGTTAGCCCCGATGTTGTACTTAAGGTGGGCTGACCATTAAGGTGGACCAGCGCTATTCTCCTTTGACAAGCTGTTCCTGAGACTTGCTTAGCTTAATTATTATTTTATATATTTCTCTTTTAACAGCCAGCACAGTTGAACGGTTAATTATTAACATCCCTAACGCAAACTCTGCTGTTTTTTTCAGGAAAACATAACTTTTAATGTTATGTCAACAACAGCACAGCGTTCAATTTTTAATTTGTTAGTCAGAAAGTGAGGAATAGCTGATAAAGATACAATATGTGTTCAAAGTTATTGTTAGAATTGTAATGATATTTTTTAGTTCTCATATCGGTACTCCGTATCGACAAGTACTGAAATGTAAGTACTTATACTTGGTTCTTGGTCTGAAAAGTGGAATTGCTGCATCCTTAATTTTGACTAAAATCCCTATTAGCAGATACATTTTTAAACACTCCACCCCTGCATGAGGTGCAAAATTAGACATCAATTTTCCTGTAAAATCTTAATTAATTAACATTGTCAGAAGTGATGCAAAATCCAGATAATTAACACGAGCTTGTCTCTAGAGGCCATTAGAGGAACTGCATGTTAACACACATCTGGACTGGCAACTGTTGCTCAAGTCCAACACAACACACATGGCTTATATAGCCAATCATGCTCAAATTAAAGTAGACCACTAATGATATAGTTTTGGTAGGCTTTGAATTTCCTAATTAAAAAAAAAATTATACAATTCTAATTTGTTTTGCTACAATATTTTTTTTTAAATAATTGCATTTTTAATTAACATCACAAATGAAAAATGTGAGTAAACGTGGTCACATACCTAACCTCTTATTTTATCTATCTTTCTTTAAGTTCTCTGATTTAGAACTTCACTGATTAATTGATTAGCTGATCAGATTTGAGCTGATTTTAACAGAAAACAACCATGATTTTAGGCTTAAAGCAAAAAAGACCAAACATTTGCTGTTAATGGTGAATCACTTGTCTTTGGGTTGGTCAATTGAAATACTTTACCTTGAAATTGTGGTTGTGTATTCATACATTGTTGGACATTTATAGACAAATCAATTGAGAAAATGATCTTCAATTAATGACAATAATCTATTTATCCACAATGAATGAAGGGAGACTCCATATTGCTCTGGCTAATTCTAGCAAAAAGAAAAAAAAAATAACCGGAAAGAGCGTTCCGTTCCACAGAGTTGTATGTACATTTGGGCAACTTCAAAACGTCTCAGTAACGTCAGAGCTGCTGCGCTGTTATCTGACATGTTTGAATAGACAAAGTGTAGGCTTAGTAATTGGTTGGCCCTAATAGATGATTTGCTTTTTAAGCTAAATGCAAAAAAAAATGTAGTTTTGAAGTGGACAGTTTCACTTGGCTAACTTCCTAAGTGCAATCTTCCTGTTTTTCTGCTTCAGTCGTCTCCTCATGCTCACTTTTTCTTTCACTCTTTCTGTCACGCCAATTTCTATGCGAGGAAATGCACAAAATAATAACACAGTTTAGGACTTTGTAAATGTCTTCTTTGTTCATGCAAGAGTTTTTCTGAGACTGGAAATCACCCAGCTGTAATGCTAATGCAATTAATGCTCTATTCATGGGGAGGGACACCCCCCCCCCCCCCACACACACACACACACACACACACACACACACACACACACACAAACACACACACAGATGGGATAATGTGAGGAAGTTTTTTTTTGCCTTTCATCACTTCATCACTGCTTGCATGATGGAGACGCAAAATGAGGGGGTTTGAGATCAAAGCAACTCCAAATGCCCTCTTAAGTTTTTTTTATTCCCTCAGTTTTCTTTGGCTTCCCTTCATATGATGGCCAAAGAGAAAAAAATGAGTGAAGGAGGCAGGCACACGGGCTGCCTCGCGCTGAGTCACACGCTGGCCGTTATGACTGCACCTCCTGGTACCACAAACACACATATACATTTACACGCTAGGGGGGCCCATATCTAGTGATCCCAAAAAAGGCTCTACATTTATTCAGTAATTATTTAAAAATGTACTGTGTGTGTGTGTGTGTGTGTGTGTGTGTGTGTGTGTGTGTGTGTGTGTGTGTGTGTGTGAAGGGGGGGGGGGGGGGTTGATAGCAGTTTAGCTCGTAACGAGATATCTCGTCTTTAGTTCAGACGAGATAAGTTCCACCTGAGAAGAAAAACAACAATGTTATGTGCATTGACGCCTCTTATCTCGCCAGAAGCTACACACTTTTCACAGGGAACCATGGCCATAACACATCAGTAAAATGAATTTATTATAACCGTGTTAAGCAGGATTGTAAAGATTCTGCTTCCAGCACAGTGTTGTTTACACTATAGTATCACGTGGATGATGCACTTTTTTCATGAAGCAGTTCATATATTAATAGTAATTCATAACTGATGTTTTTATTATTCATATTTCTATCACTCTATTTAATATGAATGTTATATAGTGACAATCTGATGAATTACTAGAATTTTTTACAATTTAAGTTTTTCATATCTAAGTTATTTCCTATATTAATTTCCTGGCTTTTATTGCAATATTGCATCCTATCAAGAAGTTCTCCACATCTAAAGGGTGGAGGTGTGTTTGTCTATTGGATATGGCTGTCATTGGTAATGATGTATTAACCTTGAATGTCATCTGCTAGTTTGACGTGTGTATGTCTCACCTGTCTGACTCCTCTATTTGGAGAAGTAAGGAGGCGATCACACTGCAGGTTAAGTAACAAACTTCCCTGTGGTGCTCAGCTTGCTATTCTGTCATTATTAGTCATACTGTTTCAGTTTATCACAGCACCAAGTCAATACGATAGGAGATTGGTCAGACCAGCCTGAAGGAAAGAAAGAAAATATCTGCCTGAAATGAAAATACAGATTTTTTCAAGTTGCACAATTGTTAATGTTGTTGGGAAACCAAGCCGTGTTCAGCTGTTTTCTTAGCTTTACTTACAGAATTAATGCGGCACTGCGAACGTTAAAAACACTTTATTGTCATGCTGTCCCATTTTACTAATGTGTGTGTGTACGTTAGTGTGTAAAACAAATAATCCCCATGGCAGTTGCATGGGGGACATTGTGTACAACCAACACGCACGCATGGTCACAGAAGTAACAATCAGTGTCCTAGTAAATGAGTTGAGGGGTTTAAAATGGAAGCACAGGGGCTTTCAGCAGTCTTCTATCATGGTTTGGAGAGACGCAGTGAAAAGACGGTTTATTACTTCTGGAGAACTGGGGCTGAGTTGGCATCCATGCCAAGTGTGTGGGATGAGAAGTTGTATTTGTGTTTTTGTGTGTATGGGGTTTGTCAGGTGGATGGATGCCCAGGCTCTGTGTGTGTGCGTGTGCGTGTGTGTGTGTGTGTGTGTGTGTGTGTGTGTGTGTGCTTACCCAGTGAAAGAATGCTTGCAGATATGCAGTGTATGTTCACTCAACAATATTGATTGGTCTTGAAGCTGAAAATGTAAGGTTACTTTTTAATCTGCATTCTCTCTCTCTCTCTCTCTCTCTCTCTCTCTCTCTCTCTCTCTCTCTCTCTCTGTGTGTTTGTGTGCATTTCTGTGCTGTTTTTTCATTATTTTAGCAGAACTAAGCTCCTGTGAGTTTTACATTGGATGAGGTCAAATCTATAGTGACCCCAGACATTTGTGTCTTGCTCAACGACACTTGGATCAGGTTCAGGATTGTATCAGTGCAGTACTTTTAATTTGTTCACTTATTAATTCCTTTATGCTGTGTTGTACTCCTCTAAACTGTTGCCCTCCCCATTTTGAAATGAAGCGGCGTGAATCAGTTTGTTTAGCATGCAGGGGCAGTCGACATATGTGGGAGATGGGATTCCTTCCAGCTTCTTTTTTAGGGTGATAACATACTTTGCCCTGCTGTTCACTCCTTCAGTAGGAACGCACTCGGCAGCATAAACCCCTAATAGAGCAGCTTCGGAATGCTAAAAAGGCAATTAGTATGGATATTTGGGTGTGCATGTGTGTGCGTTTGAAATGCCAAAATCTATAGCATAATTCAATGTCAGAGACCCCTCAAATCAATGAACGCTGAATGCATTAAAGAAACAGTTGCTCAACCAGCATGTAATTAAACCGCTCTGTGTTTGTGTGTGATGTGTGTGTTTGTTTTGGGTTTCTCCACTTGGCTGTCTCTAGTAATTTGTATGATCAAGGGAATGTATGCTTAATGAATTAGAATCCAACTTGGAGTTGCTGTTTTCAAAATTCGCCAATTCCCACATTATATTTACATTCATTTCAATATAATTTTGATATTCATGAACCAACCCTAAGAAAGAAAAACTATTATGTTCTTAATTGAAAAGGGACACACAACACACATATTGAACTCTTGGAAGAAGTCCAAAGTGTGTGTGTGTGTGTGTGTGTGTGTGTGTGTGTGTGTGTGTGTGTGTATTCGTTATACAGTTACGGGTGTTTAATATGCATTCTAGCCCTTGGCTGCATCCGTGGATTAGTGTAATGTCCACGGACTTTGGTCGTGCTTTGGTGTTATTGATTTCTGACCATATATTTAGCGGAAGCAAAGGTCATGTTTGGCAAATATAATCGTTAAGGTGAAAAAGCCCCTAGAAATGCTTTTAATCCACAGTCCTAATTTTTCCACCTGTGTCTGAAAGCATTAGCATCTTTTTCCCAAAGCTACAATTCAGAGAGCTGAGGCTGCACACCGCTGATGCCAAAAATATTTCAAATGACGAAACCTGAGCTGCTCCATTAATAACAGATCAAGGACTGACCTCTGAAAACCATGAGCGCTGTTCACTCCCACCCGCACATAAATATATATTAGTCTATTTGCTCTTCCAAGCATCGGTCAAAAGTCTTACATTGCTTTGTGGTCAAGTGACGTGTTTTCTTTTTACAGGACTTAAAATGCATGGTGCTGTTTATTTTGGCCTTACAGCATGTTGTTTTAGGATTATCTGACACACAGAAAGTGGCTGACATTAAGGCCAGAAATGTTTCCTTTTCATCAGGACATGACAGCGAGGTATAAACAATCTGGAATCTGCAGTGACCTTTACAGTTGTTTACTAAGGGCAGTTGTTTTATGTCTGTGTTCAGCCAGTCAAACAGACGCACACGCATGGATTTGTAGCTGCTGGACGGACGGACACACACACACACACACACACACACACACACACACACACACACAGGCATGCACGCAGACAGAGACTCTCACAGAGCTTGCTGCCTGGGGCTGGTTTTGGTACAACCTAGGGATTGGCATTTAATCTGTCAGTTCTGCAGGGCATTAGCCTACATTTGGGGAACATGCAGCCACTAAAATAGTAGAGACAGACAGACTGACACTGAGGGAAAGAATAGAGACAGAGAGGACTGTTGAAGGGTGTGTAGGAGAGTGGAGGCCAGGACTATATTGAGAACCACACCAAGGCCGGTGCTGGACCGTACATGGCCTTGGTTTTAAACACATCTTCATCTGCATAGTTAGACTGCACGAAATATGGTGTTTTGTCTCCGGTGTGATGGAATTAACTGTTTGGTTTTATTATTTCAATTGGTTATTTTGTTTTTCTTTACCGTTTTCCTTGAGCAGAATTTAATTTAAATCATTATTTATTACATAATAAATCCAAAACCAGCTCTAAAAGTCTAATGGTTGTCACAGTGATGGCCTGTAGTCATGTCACAATTGAACAGGGTTACTGACTTCACTTCTGTGTATGTTAAACGGCACGCAGAGGTAAATTCTACTCTGCCTTGTTATGGACTATTTTGTTCTTGTGATGGTTAGATGAATTCCCTTAAGGTGGCATGTGATTTAGTATGAAGTGAGTCGCCAAAACGAGCATTATTCCCATTGTTTTCACCCATACCTCCCTGTCAGTTTTGTGATTTATCTATTTTAAAGACTGAGACCTTGAGTCGACACTGTGCTCCCTACAGATGTACAGAAGCTATTATAGAAGTATACTTCTGTGAATGGCATGCCACTGTGTGTTTGCCTGTCGTCATCTTCATCTGTCCGTAAGATATTTCATGACTTAACTTCTAATTCCATTGTTGTATTAACATTAACACTGCGGGAATGTTTTCCGTGCGATTCATTTGCACACAGAATGTGAATATTATGCGATGCTCTTTCACTGCAAACCAAACGCATTGTGTGGAATGGAAATTCAAAACATTGACCATAGTGTACAACGATACAGAGGCTCTATAGAGAATACCAAGATGGCAAACTTTATTACTCCTTTCATCCTTGACACAGGCAGTGCATACCAGATCCACTCGTTCTGTTCTTACCGTTCACTAGGAAAGCCCTAGACACATACACCAGAGGGGACCTCAAATCCATTCTGAGCTTTTTGCAAAAGGAAACTCAATAAAATAGCCTACAGTAGCTTAAGCGACAACAGTTTACCGCAGACACACTGCCAGAAGCTGCTCTGAATCAAGAGGACCCCAGTATTTGGTCCTCTGACTGCACAAATCTATTTAAACCTTTTTATTAAAAAAGTTTTGCAACAGCCACAATTAAGCATCGCTGCCAGTATGAATAGTTTTGATGCCAAATATTCACAGGCAAGTATTTTGTGTTGTTTATTCATCAAGCTCCCGGAGTGTAAACTGTGCTGAGTCTTTGTTATTCAACAGCTTTGAATAGCTTTTAAAGGTGTTAGTTCTGTTTGTTGATCAGGAGAGAGAGGTGCCTGCCAGGAACATTTACCTGGATAGTTCACCTGACTGCAGCACTGACAGTTCACTGGCTCTATCCTCCCATCCAGAGTAGCTCCAGCTTTGATCTAACTCACATTAACATGAACCTGTTAACAGGACTCTTAGCAATAACCAGGTATCCAGCATTCCAGACCCAGCAGCCTTATCCTTTTAAAATAATTGACCTGCTGTCAGGCTAGACTATTGCACTTTTGTCTCCGCCTAACTTAAGACATTCACCCACAACAACAACAGTCGGAGCCAAATTTGTGCAAAGAATGCTGAAAGTGAAGTAACAGTCTTACCTTTTTTTAAGCGTGTTTATGAGATGTCTCAGGTGAGAGAAAAAGCAGGCATCAGAAGGGATGAAGGTAATGTGATGAAAGGCTAATAATGTTTAAATCCCCGTGCCTAACGAACTTGACTTTTATCAGCTTCTATCGGCTGAAAGACCAGGTATTATGTCTGTATTTTCACAGCAGGTTAAAAGTATTTTATATGACTCTAATGTCATAGGTTGTTCTGCCATTATCTAGTCACCATAGATGCAGAACATTAATATAAACACTGCATAATTATAGCACTAGTACAGGGGAATCTTTGCCGTCTGAGCATGCAATTGCAACGTTTGATTTACTGTAGGGAGACAACTGCAATTTCACATCTTAACATGCTTAACAGTTACTTTACTATAATCAAAGTACATTATGCATAGAATAAGCTATATAATTAAGTTAAATGTTATTTGTGTATTTATCTGTTGGTGCTAGGACATGACGACCCCATGATAGTGTGTACACATGGTTTTGTACCTTGTCTTCAGCTTGAACACGTTCACAGAGATCCTATTAGGAAGCCTAACTACCGGACTCCACGTTATTTTTAAATATGCCTTGAAGAAATGCAAACACACTCCCATTATGATGCATTCAGAGGGTGCCAGTGATGGAGAGATTATTAGAGGACCAGTATGCGTCCTAGGATCTGTTGAAAAGTGATTATTTAAGACAGGTTCCGTGTCCGGGCCAACGTCAGATTGTCTTTAAGTTACTTTGGTTCATATATTAAGTCATTTATTCCATTCGATGCCACATTTGTATGTGCATTTTGATGTTTGCATACAGGGTATATTGTGGGTGTGGGTGTATGTGTTGCTGAATTCCCCACACAAACAACCTGTCACATCTGTTCTACAAAGAGGGTTTGAATGCAGGTCTCAGCACAGTATGGGGCTCTGGTATCCAATTCTCTCTCTCTGTGTGTGTGTGTGTGTGTGTGTGTGTGTGTGTTGTGTGTGTGTGTGTGCGTGTGCGTGTGTGTGTGCTTGTTTGTGCTCACAGTATAGGACTGAAGGTCTGAGCCAACCGCCTCTCCCACCATCCAAATGGATCTTGTTAAACATGACTTTACTTTGGCTCCTGCCATGATTCTGTTTTTTGCCCTTTGTCTCTTTATGTATCTGCTTAGGAATGTCCTTAGGAAGGGTTGGAGTGCAAACATCCACATCATCTTAGTTTTTTAAAATTAAGGCAACTCTTAACCTCTGGGATTTTAAGATAATGGATAATTATGATGTTGCTGATGGCCTTTTAAACATTTTTTTTTTTTTAGATGTGGGCTGTACTGATACATTGAACCTATTTAGGACTTGCTATTTACAATCAACGATGAATTCATCCATCAGCAATCCATGTTTTTGACTGTCATCAGGGTTTAGCTTTAGCCTTTTTTGTCAGAAATGTAGACTATTTTGCATTAAATACTGCACTGTGGGGCATCCTAAGCTTGCCTAAACAAACTTCTTTAGTGTCCATATTTTGTTGTGTTACTCTAGGAATGTGTGTACATAACTGGTCCCTGAAATAAATGGCGGCATAATCACAGCCTGTCGCATAGTAGCTGTCCTTATAAGATCGTCCTTAACAGCAATCACAAACGACCTTTCATCCGTCCAGACGGCTGGGCTCTTAAGGCACCCTACTGGGCAACCAGCCTTTTCGCTGATCCCTGATTTGTAGGATTTAAGTCAAAAGAGGCCAAGTTAATAAAGGATTGAAGATAACAGGCATTTTTTTTACCCATGATGCATGCAAGTAAAAGGGTTTCCATAGTTGAATTTCAAGTTAAATTTGGCATTCTGATTTTGAGTTTGGTTGAGGAGATGGAAGGGGCTCTGGTCATGTTGGCCATTTCAACTTCCATAGGAATGTGACTGAGATAAGGGTAAAACGTAGGCAATAATATATGGTCAGGAAAAGAAGGAAAGCCGGGTCATCACCTTTTTATGAATTGTGCATGTGACATTTCTACTTTAATCATTTTAAGAGAATGAAAAATCTCATGCCACAATCAAGCCAATCAGATTAGAATGAAGCCAAAGTGTAGGTCCATATTCTACCTTGGTGTCTCATACTGCAGTTTTAGATTACGGCTTGAAATATCTGTGAAAGGATGGGACTGGAAATGGGACCAGCCATCTATAATTGACTTGTGGAGAGGAAACAGTGAATGGTTGTGTGTGTTTGCAGTGTAGAGAGGGAACATATCCCTGATATTCCTGCATGAAAGAAAATGTCACTAACTTGCGACTTATGTCAAAATAATGTGATTTGTTATGTTGTTTATTTATTATATATCTTCATCAATATATACCTGCCCAGATGCTACATTTAAATATGGTAGCTAAACAGCAGCACGGTGCCCAATGTGATGAGTTACAGAATAGATGTAATATTTATGAGCTGTTTTATTGTTAAAACAACATCTGTGTCACTTTTATTAAAATATATACATCTGAGACTGGCAGAAAAGGAGAAAGAAAGCAGATATAGCAGTGTGTACATCAGCTCACTGTGATATGAGAGGATTACCAGTGTTTCATGTTAACTGTTTTCTCTCCTTCTGGCAAATCAGTCTCCATGTTGTATGAGCTTTAATGGAATGGAGGGGTGCTAAATCCCTCAGTGGGGGGTTTGACGGACTTGTCACGCGATTCTCACACTTCTCAGGAAACACTGATGTCTTATTAAGAGATGAGGATGCCACAGACACTCGAATTGAACAGCTAGACGAGGATAGAAGAGGCTTTAGATTTCAAAATACGGTAATAGTAGGATCCTTGTGATTCCAGCCATTTCATTTTATCTAAAGCTCAAGTCTCCTTCGTGTGTATGTATATGGAAAAGCAGGGAGACACTTTACCATGACATAGAAGTGACTTCAGCGAGCCCGACCTTCTTTGTGCTAGGTTGGGTTATATCCTCCCATAAGGGATGAAGGTTGAATCAGTATAACTAAAAATCCACCTCACTGAATCACCAGCATGTCACACTCATGTCACAGCAATGCATTTTACCCATGGGCAGTTAGATCACACCAATATCCTATTAGGCATTGGGTACTGTCTTGAACTCACTGTATGTGTGTGGTACAACATGTGGCGAGGACGAGCACGGGGAATTGGAGATGTAGGTAAAAGGAAAAGATAAAGAGTGAAGCAGCAGGGCAGGAGTGCACGATTGTGAGACATTGCCAACTGTAATAAGAAAAGAGTGGAATATGTTGAGACTGGAGGTCTCTGCTGGAAGCTGAGAAGACAGTGTTTTTATTTGGCTTATTATAGTTTCCTTGGGAGAGAGGGGAACATTAGTGACCGATGGTGGTTGTAATGCTCATTATGTTGTTTGATAAATCTACAATGACCTCTATGAAGGGTCATGTTGAAGAGGTCAGAGGGCATATACAAGGTTTTGGAGGTCATTCTCTCCTCAGCTAGTGATAGATCACCTGACCGTGTGTCTGTGCTTATATACCTACATGACCCACCAGTAAATGACCCAAATATCATTACAATATGTTTGTTTGACTCGGATCACTGATAGAGATTATTTGTATTACGTATTTTATGCATATTTTATGCAGATGCAATTTTGATTGCTCATACCTCAGAAATGCGTAGATAAACATTCTACTTTTTACATAATACTTTGCCCGACATGTTTGCATTTGCTTATAAAGTAGTCCTTGAAAGCTTCATCACAGTAGTTTTTCAGCTCTTTTTGTTTTTTAAGGGGTATTTGAATGTTTTAAAGTAGCATTTTACAGATTATAAAAGTGACTTTAGTGGTGCACAGAACTCCTATGATATGAGCTGCAGAAAGTGATCAATAAATCCAATTGGTACAAAGTTATTTCCCTTGATAACCACCGCCTGTGTGCCTTAGCGCCTATGTGAGCGTGTCTTTTCGCCTTCAGGCATGTGGGAGGGCTTATTGCACCCTCCCAGGACTCTTCTTGCCACTGTTGTGACAGGAGAGATATTAGGACAGACACAAATGCACACTTGGGCTTGATTAAATTCACAAATTCTTACCTACACCTGCATCGTACCTCACTGTTCGCTCTTTTACCATTAACATTTTACGGGTCCCTATTACTTAATTTCTTGAGCAACTTCAACATGCCGTTGGGGGGGGGGGGGGGGGGATTGAACCAGCTGTCAGTATTTTTTCCTGCTGGTTAGGGAAACCAGCCCTGCTCCATTTTTACGGTAACAGTTCTGTGGTCAGTAGGCAAGGAAGTTAATTTCCTGCTATGGATTGGACATCAGAATCCCACCTTTAATTAATTGTATGCAAAAATAGAAGAAAAAGATGAACTCTGCTGATAGAGCACAAGTAGGATATGAGTGGGGGATATCATCGAGATGAATCAGTGAGAGGGACGGAGACATACGTAGAGCTGGAGTTCCGATTAGAAATGTGTGGTGTGAAATCCGGTGCTTCAGTGCTGTCTGGTGCCATAAACCAGGTGTGACTCAACAAGCCATGTCAATCCAATTCATAGTTATCCATATGAAGAGTATCTGCAAGTAAATGTGCTATTTTAACGTGTTAACCATTGAATGAATACAAGTATTGATATAAAAATATTATATATATTAAAAGAAAAAATGAATGATGTCCATTATGAGGACCACAGTGTTTGGCATTTTCAGCAAGGTTAATTTTTGCACATGAATGAAACGAAGCACAACATTTATCGCATCATCATTACAGTCTTGGCTTATTACCAGGACTTGTTGGAGAAACCATCTTCTACTCCTGAATCTGCTTTGAGCTGAGAACTCCTAAAGGTTGTACCTTACATTTGTTTGTGCAACGGAAGTTTGACAGTAGCTTTTGGTTAATGAATCTGTAGCTGGACAATTAGACACTATAAGACACAGAAAAGAGACAGAAGTGCTCTTTTTACAAGGTCTTTTTAGAGTTGAGGCTTGTACTATGTCAGTTCTATTCTGCTTGGTTGATCAATAGACCTCCCGGAGTCTAGACTTAGATGCTACTTAGAGGAAACATGGTGAGAAGTAGAAAAGGAAACATTGCATATCTCTCATCCTCGCTCACTCACTTACATTTGACAGCATGTTAGTGTGCTCTTAGCATGCAAAACATTTAATGCAAAACTGATGACCTTGATGCCTTGGCAGTGCTATTCTTAATTTTTTCGGCATTAAGGCACAGTAGATATAATTTGCAGCTAAAGAGATAATGTGAGATAGATGGAGACAAATTACAGTGGAGGAGAGGAAGGAAGAATTGAGAAAAGAGATAAAAATATGGATGAAATGTAGGAGTAAACGAGAGTAGGGTTATTTTGCTCCCAATTAGGAAGGCAAAGGACCCACCAGAGTCATTTCTATTCCAGTTTAATTGAGTTTTTTTTTATTTCAAGCATGTAACATATTCCTCATTTGGGAGTAGTTAAAGAGATATTGAAGGAGTTGGAGGGGAGAGAGAGGTGGATGTTGATGTGTTTTCAGGTGCTCTGGCTATCTCTTGCAGGTCATTTTTCTCCCAGCATGTGATGACAGGCTTTCACAAGGTCACGCCATTGCCTTTCTCTGTCCATCATATCCCTCCGTGCCCATTTTCTCTCCATGTTTGCACCCTTGCACAAACTTTACACTTTTAGTACATTTCCTGTTGTTTCACTAGAAAACTGGTGCTAAAATTTTCTGTAAAACAAAACCTGTCCGTTTGTAAAAGCTCATGGGTGTCATGTTGCTACAAAGGCCACATGTGTAATTTTAAAGCAATGATTTAAAGTCTTCATACATAATTCACTCTAATCTGATTCAGAAGAAGACTGTGAATCTCATTACCGGCTCATTAGGACTCCCATTGTAACAGAGGCAGAGAGAGAATGATGAGGATGGGAGGGATAACAAAACAGATTGGGAGATGGGTGGAGATGAAGGGAGTAGAGCTCAGTTCACTGCTGAAGTAACTGAGATCTGAACTTTTGTTGTTTAAATGAGCTTATGTAAGAGTAGGGGGAAGTCTGTTCCTTGATTCTTGATACATATTTTTTACATAATATTTTTTACGCACATTTTGAATGATCAAGGGAGTTCTATATCATAGATCAAACTTTTGATGGGTATATTATAAACATATATAATCATGTAACTCCTCCATGCCCTTGAGACTGTGCTGGGAGACACAGCAAAGCTTCTTGCTACTGTATGTTTATACAGTAGATGTGTAGATGTGTGGAGCTGGACTACCTGTGCAGCCTGACTAGCTGCAGGTACCACCTCATGATAAGTGACCAGGACACAAGCTTAACACACAACTGGAAGGAGAATGAGAGAGCAACTGTCTGTGGCCACCACATCAACACCATTCCCTTTTGGGCGGTTGTCTTACTTTCACCTTTCCGTTGCACCTGTTTTAGGTTTAATTTGCACCAAAGCAGCTGTAAGTGATTCACAATCTCTGTAAGTGGACAGATTGATATCCCTGTCTGGTGGCCTGAAAAGAAAAAAGTGAAATGTCAGTATGTTGCTGATCTGACAGATGGCATATGGAGAGTACTTTACTGACCCTCTGTTCACCTGTACAGTCTCTCTCTCTCTCTCTCTCTCTCTCTCTCTCTCTCTCTCTCTCCCTATCCCTTACGCACACGCACACACACACACACACACACACACACACACACGGAGCACCAGCTGTTCCATCTCTCTATCTGCCCTTATCTCTATCCCCCCCCCCCCCCCCCCCCCCCCCCCCTCGATTCAAGTCAAACTGCCTCAGTGACATGAAAGACAAGAAAGGTATTATCTTTCTTGTTACAAGGATCATTGTGCAACCAAATACAGTATTTGGTCTGATTTTGCCTCATAAGAAAATACAAACCCAAAAACTAGTTTATATACAGTGTGGAGAATATATGAAGGAGTCCGAGGAGAGAAGCTGTTCTAAAGTCCGTTCTACTTCTGCCCTGCACATCCCATGCCAGTTTGTAATGTTTCCAGTCAGGATGCGTTCTCATGCTCCTCTGTAGAAATCCAGCCATTTATCCCTCTCCAGGATGGAGACGTGTAATAACCATGTCTCAGGAACTTAAAACTAACTACAACTCGGGCTTGGTCATCTTTGCTTTTTGTGCTTGGGCCAGTTTGACACACATTATCTCTGAAATAAGGGAGGCTGTAATATTCCGATTCAGAGTGTGCGTGTATTTGTTTGAGGGTGAGAAAGCCCGAGAGACTGACTCAGACTCAGGAGGCAGGTGTGTATGTGCGTAACAGCCAGGATACCAGCTGCCGTGTTCCTATCACGTATATTTAGTTACACAGAGATTTGACACTGAACCAAACCCTGTTACACCGAAACCTGATCAGCCAGAATCTATTCACCAACAGACAAACAGGCCTACACTGTGAACACAACAAACTTGGGCAAACACATAACACAGATGCATATGGCACATATACTCTCTCTCACACACACATACACAGGCTGACATACATAGAGTTTAAAGTCTTCAACGTCTCTTTCAATAATCTGTTTTTACATGACTAATTATTTATTAATAGTGCTAGACCGTGAGAGAGAAAAGGCCTGTGTGTGTGTGTGTTTTCTGTAAGAGCACCTGTAGGCTTTTGGCATTTTGACCTTTTGAACTGTAGAGGGTTTTTCCACTTAGTTTTAACTTAAAAAAAAAAGCACTGACCTGGAAATTACTTAGTTACTGAGGTACTTGATACTAGCTACAAGTTATGAAAGATGACATTCTCTCCCTCTGACCAAGTGTCTTCATTCTATGTGCCTTCAGGCTGACAAGTGACAGCAGAATTAGTTGATAAACTTTGCACACATACACACAGATGAGGAAACAAACACTCTTTCAAAGTCTCTCTCAATGGATGTCACATCCAGATTCCATGTGTTAAAGTACAGAGACGTGCTTGATATACATTAAGTCATGCAAGATGACAGTACGATGTTTTGACCTTTGTATGCCTTATGCTTAAGTCCTGAGGGGGAATTTCAGAAGCGATGCACAGAGTGGAAGATAAAGGAAAGGAGTAGGAAACAGATGACAACATGAAGGGTTGGTCAACTTCAAGAAGCAGAAAGAGAGAAACTTAAATAAATGGATGGAGGATGAAGAATGTAAAGAGGTCACATTCCATGTCAGATGATTATTAAATTGGGGCTAAGGCCAGCCGAAAATGAACTTAAAACAACGTACATTTGAGTTTGTATATGTATTTGTGTTTAAATGTGTATTTAGGTACTTTATAGCATAAACTAAATAGGCTGATACGTACATCAAGTCAAGTAGGGAACTTTATGCAAATGTCTCCTTATTGGATTTTGTGTCGACTAGGGCTGAAACGATTACTCGAGTAACTCGATTACAAAAAACTGGTCGAGGCAAAAACTCTGCCTAGAAGCTTCGTTGAATTCCTATCTCGACATTATGCGGCCTGCTCAGCGCAGGGATCAGTGTTCCACACGGACCGTTTTTGAAGAAGCCAGTCTCCAGCGTGCACCAGAAATCAGTGAAGTGCAGCTAAATATGTTCCTTGGTCGCACCGGTGCTCCTAACATTCAGCTGGTCTGTTTGTGTGGAGCGTAATGGTTTTTCCCCACAGCATACAGAACGAATCACCACGGTCTGAGCCATATAGTCATTGACCGAATGTGTTAAGATATTAACAGTGTATATGGGAACTATATGTTGATTTTTTTAGCTGATTAATCAATGGAATAATCGGTAGATTACTCGATTACAAAAATATTTGATAGCTGCAGCCCTAGTGTCGACTAAAATATTCCTTCATGTTTTGACATTAGCTGACGTTATACTTTAAAAAACATTCAATATTCAGAGATTCCAGCGATCAGAACATGTCTTATTTTCAGGAAAAATATGAATATATGCTCTGCAGTATCCCTGCGGACATGAACACACATGCCGTGCTTCTTGTTGTTGTCATCAAAATATATTGCAGTTCATGCAGGAGGACTTGTTTCTAATTTGACTGAAACGGCAGATGGACAGGATACTGCAATCTAGCCAAGAAGCTATTTCACCAAACAATATTTGGAGTGACACAAGCCTGAGGCTTACAAGTTTGCTATAGGTACGTATATAAGCATAATAAGAATAAGAATGATGGATGCACGGAAACCTACGCAGCAAGATGCCAACGTCTCTAAGGCATGGGGTTGGTGGGTCGGTGGCTTAATGTACCCGGGGCAGTCCTTAACCTCTGAGGTGCTGTAAACAAACAGACAGCTGGATATGGAAAGAAGGAATATTGCTGCGGGGAATCAGGCCACATGTGGCATATAGGCTACTGTGCATTCCATGGCTGCCTGAATATATCTGGGCTTTAGCAGTGACTTGTGATTAAATTGTTGTGCGTGCATGTCTTGCTGAGAGTGTTGCAAACTTTATGTAGTACATTTTACTTTATCCACTTAATCTTAAACTTTTCTTTGAGAGCTTCATCATTGCAGTCCACACTAAAAAGATGCACTACTTAATAATTGTTTTTATTATAGCTTGTTGAGTAAAGAAGCTTGTTTGTATAGACCTTGACATACTGCATATTATAATAGAAAGATACTCCTTAATTTAACCTAAAAGATAAAGAAAACTGTATGATCATTTAATAAGAATACGACCAAGGATAGGGAATACAGTACATATATTAAGGATGGGACGATATTGTAGTCCGCACACTTGTCGGGCAAAATCAAACTAAATGATTTGCTATAAAATGCGATATTGAGATATTTACACATTGCATTAGTTACTTTGATGCTTCTGTAAGTGTAAATAGCATGAACAAAGCTTTGGATGCAGGGCACGTGCTGTTAAAATAAGCCTTTCAACATATTTCAGTCATGGAATGTGGTTTGTATCTGTCATCGGTAGATTTAAATCTGTGCCTATATCCGACACAGAAACTGAATGGTCAGTCTTTAAATAAAAAGTGTTTTGATATAACATATAAAAGTCATTATTGAAACTTCCGAAGTCAGATTTAATAAAACGGTGTGTTTTATTACAGGATGTGGATCTTTATTGAACATGAGCTTGACTGATTGAACGTGTGAAAAGGAGAGACATGAATTAACTGTGGTCCAACAAAAGAGGCTGAGGCAGCTCTATTCATCCCCAATGAGTAAAAATATTCACCATCCCTCTAACGAGCCAAATGTATTTTGAAAATCACCTCGTTCTGTAAAGCCTTTTCTCTTCCAACAATCCTTCCCTCTTCCTCTCTCTTCTCTTTTCTAATTGTAATGAACCGTGCCTTGAACCTTCCTTTTAATTGGTGTCGACTCAGATGAGAAGAGTGCGTGTGTAGGGGGGGAAAAATTCTCTTTTATACATTCCATAAATTAATTTTTACCAAGTAAGGGGTCCTGCATAGCAATTTAATCAGACAGTTGGCTTTGTGCACACTGCATCCTTGGCTTTTCAAGGAATGTTATTTAGAATAAATAAGGCACTGTGGTTAAATGAGGAGGCCTTTTAGAGGGACTGATGAGCCACTGTGGAGCCACTTCAGGCTGTGTAGGGGAGAAGACATCAGCCTGGGAAATTAACAGGCTGAATAGATGCTTAGACTTCTTAGCTCTATAATGAGACCCCCCTAACGCACGTGCTGTACGTACATGCACTCACATATCTGCTTTCACATGCATGCTCACAAAGCATAAATAACTTGCAGTGCACCAACTCATATACATTGATGTGTAAAATACATGCAATACACATGCATGGAAGTACAAAGGAATAAACACAGACATACTTCAGGAAATACTCTGAAACACACAAAATATGTTTAAACCATGTATCACTTCTTGTTATTTGAGCATTTAAATTATCTCAACTTTATTTTGTAATGTCTTTATTCATTGTCTTTTAACTAATAATTTAACAGGGAAAGGGCATTTATTACAGCTGTGACAGCCATGGGGAGTGGATTAGAAAACAACGAGGTTGTGATGTATTAGATGAATACAAGAAAAACAATACTGGAGTGAAGCTAAACTCCAGACTGACTAATTGTGTATGTTACGCAGGAGCTACAACATACAACATTGTTTGTAGATTATAATAGTAAATATCTTAGAAATGATGCTTTGTCCTCAGTGAACGGCCCACCCAAGTTAGGCTAATGAATTAACTATTAAAAGAAGATATCATGGTTTGGTGCTGCTTGAGTTGTAGTCCCCTGCCATCAGTGTCCATTGGAAATGAATGTTTCTATGATGCAACTAAAGTAAAGTATGGATCTTTTGGCTTTTGTATACAGTTGACAATACATATAGATACAATACAGACTTGGTTCTCATATCTGTCGTTACAGTAAAGGCGAGTCCACACCGGACCGAAAATCGGCGTCTTTGAGAGAGTCGGCGTCCGTGACATGAGTCTGCTTGGTGTGGTCGCTCAAATCGGCCCACGTCGGCGTTCATTTCAGCCGATTCAAATGTGTAATCTGCCGTTCGAGTCGGTCACTCTTTTACCATTCTGATTGGTGGAGGCTAGCAGCTTGACTAGCGAATCAGTGAAGCCCGGAAGTGACGATGTAAACATACCAGATAACCAGTGGAATCGAAGAAGTGGTCTAGAGAGGACCGCCTACTTCCGGTTTTCGTGTTTTTTGGCCCACAATACAGATTAGCGCCGCCTGTTGTTTTGGAGACATTACATCTCGCGCAAGCGCGGAACGTATGCCGTCGGCTTAAGTTCCGTAGGTGTGAACTGGCCATGTCGTTGTTCGAATCAGCCATGTTAAGTAGCCCGACGTCATTTACTGACGCGAATCGGGCAGTCGGTCCGGTGTGAACCCGCCTTAACATTAAAATACACTGTTTCTCGCTTCAACAATATCACATTGTACTTTTAAGGTCTTGAGCCCCAGCGACGTTTTTGAGATTTTTATCCCAGCAGTGCTTTTGTGGTCTTTAAGTGACATAGTGCAAATAAAACAACCTCTGTGCCCTTTGCATGTAGTCCAATATAAACATTCACACCAGAGGAAATCTTCCCAGAAAGATTAACTATAACATGCATGTTTTCATTCATAACATAACAGAAGGGACAATCATCAAATCTTACTTCAACAGTTTTTGGGACAAATTATCAATTTTATTAGTTATGATAGGATACTGCTTTGCAATTCCGGCTTGTAAGAATTATGTAATTAATTTAACTTTTTGTAGGCTGAAGGGGAAACATGATTTGCAAAGATGGTTGATGCCTTCCAGGTCACTGAGCATGTGTGGTTCCACATTTCCAAACCCTTGCTTGTAATAATTTATGACCTTTAAACCAATCATGATTGTTTATGCTTGGATTAATTTTGTGTGGATTCATTCAACCAATAATGTCCTTTCACCTCTGCTAGCAAGGATTTCCCCCGTGTCTCCCCTTCCGAATCCAAATAACAGTACAGTAATTGTACAGATGCACACACACACACACGCACACACACACACACACACACACACACACACACACACACACACACACACACACAGTACATACACATTCTTTATCACCACCAGAAAAAAAGTATGCCTGCACACATGCTCATGTGTTTTCAGATTGATTCACACAGAGGCTAAAGGCCTCGTGGGGAGTGGCTGTGGCTGTGAATGATAAATGTCTGTGTGTGCCCTGTGACCTGACCTGTTTAGTGTGAGACTAAAGCTGCCACACTAACACACAATTGCTAACTGTCTGTTCCAAATACTAGCTGTGTGTGTATTTTTAACAAAAAAAAGGGTTAAAAAAAAGAGGAGAAATCAAGAAATTTAAGTTGTTTATTGAAAGCACCGACCCTCTCTGATCTGCCTTAGACTGATCTCTGCTGAAACAATGCACACTTTTGTTCCATTTTTACAAACCAACTTCCTGCTAAAGATGTTTTTTTCTAATAATCACATGATTCTGTCTTGGGAAATGACTGCTGGTTCATATTTTTTTAAACACTAACCTTCTGGTAACAACTTGACAGTGAACATTTAGTTCCATATATCTGTGAGAGTGTTTGTTTTCTCATATTAAAATCTCAAACCAGCCGTTGTCTCTCTACAACAGCCCCAGGCTGAGGGGTTCCTCCCATAGTATTGTCCCATAACAGCCCCTCCTATAGAAAGTCTTTGCATTAGAAATGAGACTCATCTCAGTCTTCCTCAGATTCAGCTTGGGGGTTCCCCAGCTTGTGGTTTTGTCGAGTGCTCATCTAATGCAATTCCCTGCACATGTGCATGTCTGAATGTTTGTGAGGGCCTTTGCCATTGCTCCTGCCTTTTTTTTATCAGCATTTTCTTTATTATGAACCATTGAAGCGGCGAATACAACTCATTTGCAGTAATG